>JAPMOQ010042405.1:0-10357 GCA_026543055.1 Argiope trifasciata | reverse complement strand
AAAAAAATTCTATAGTGTTGAGCGAGCGTAGAGGAAAATTTTTGAAAACCATAGTTTAATTTTTTGTTGCCGACCCCTTATTCAATCTTTGGAAACATTGTCAAAACTTATTGTAAAAATGAAGTAAAATACCTACAAATATATTATTACAACTAACTAAAATAGAAGGAAATTAAATTGTTCTCTCTCTCTCTCTCTATATATATATATATATATTAACCTCTAACTTAGATCCAAATTAATTTCTACACTTTTATCCTAATATAGCACATAATAACTTCATTAAAAATATTCTCTTATTTCCTGATCCGATTCCACTTTATGTATTCAATTAATTAAAAAAAGTAGGTAAAAATGTTTAGTAAGTGAAGTCCAAGCAGTGAGTGATTGATGAAAATTTATTGACCTAAACAAATAGTTTTTTAAAAAGATCCCTATGTTTACCCTACTTTGAGATTCACAGGAGCAGAAATTCCTATGAGAAACTTAATAGTTTATAAATACTGTAAACAAGAGTTTCCCATCAAAATATGGTATAAAAGACTAGAGATAAAATGTTCAAGAGCTTTTCCCTCATTAAAAAAACCGTGCATGCGTCTTTGTGATGAAATAAAACGACATAAAAGCATCAATACTCTCTTCAATGACTTTAAAATGCCTATCTACTTCTTAAATTTTGAATCTTCACACACGCACACACAGTTTTATCCTAATTTGTTATACATTCATATAAATATTTTGTTTATTAAATTTCATCGATTTTTTTTATTAGTGTAAATATATTTTCAGCAAAGATTTTCGATTTGTTATAGAATATTACATTGAAAAAGTATTACTTTGAATTACCTGCTAATATACAGGGTGATCAAGAAATAACAAAGATGTTTGAAGCCTTGCAGTGTGTATATATATTGGACAAAATGCAACAAAACAACTTGATTACACAGCTCATGCAGAATGCGGTTTTGATTTATCAAAGAAATAGGTAGGGGAAATAGCAAAAAGTACCGATAGAGAAAATCCAGGCGCTTCAAACGCATACTGTGTGAAAAAAGAATACATAACGGCCAATGGAAACAGTAAATAGCAGCACATCAAATGCTAATGTGAAACGTTTATTATAGCAACTTAAAATTTGCCTTAAGGTTACCATCAACTTGATGTTCCAATATTTGCATACATTACACTAGGTTTTCGGCGGTGATTCGCGGTATGATATAACGCCATTTTTTCGTCTGTCTTGTAATGTTATTTGATCTTTTAAAGAAAGAATGACAGATATACTTGACTTTGATGCCCAACGACTTTCAAGTAGCCCAACAACTAGATATTGCCTTGATTCAGATCAGCGTTATCTTATACAGATAAAATCTACAAATTTTGCAAAATATCTTCTGCATCAACGAGAGCGAAGTATCTGTTTGTCTTGATATTGAACATGCAATGCTGGTACCCTGCTCATTAGCTATCCCTTGATCCATAACTGCAGTTGCAAATTCTTCAACTTGTCCCTGCTTTATACTTTTACGTTAGCTTGGTTTCACACTGAGAATCCCTGCTGTTTCAAAACTTTTATCATTTCTTTGCAGGTTAGTTATGGTCATCGGTCTTCTAAATAACTGTTTTAACCATCGGTATTCACGAAAAGTTGCATAGGCATTTTCATCTCGTGAAGAAAATAGCCTTAGTCAAGGCGCGTTCACGTAGTAACAATTGTATCGAAGGGCAAATTCATGTAGAATGACTTAAATTCCCGTAATCCTTCATTTTAACTTCGAAGTCATGTTACAGAGTAGCCCTCTAAACAAATTATAAAATAGAGTTTTTAATTGTAGAGCCAGAATTAACCATATCGGCGTGTTTTTGGAACTAATAATTTTCACTTGATAAATCAAAACAGAGCGCTCTAATGTGTATAGTGATCAAATTTTGTTATATTTAGCCCTGTACATAACACGCAACAAGGCTCGAAACACCTGTTATTCCTTGATCACACTGTAGAAATTTCAAGTAAATTTTATGGCACAAATTTTTAAATTAAATTTTAATCAGCTTAGTAGAAGATGAACTTGTTATAATTTTTGTAATATAGCTTTTTGTAATAGTAATTCCTTAATTAAATGTAATTAATTTTGAATACTTTAAATATGATTTTAGCAGTTTGTAAGGAAAATTGAAATCAAAGGCAGTAGCCCAATTGGAAAAATGCAAGAATTTTAGTATTTTTCACGGGAAGGTGAAGAATGCGAGCTCAAATTTTGTGAAAATCAATATTTTTTTTTTGGTAAATGAATTAATTTTAGTTATATCGGACAAAAAAATCTTTTGTATAAGGTAGTTAGCGGGATACAAATTTAAGAATAAATATAGTCAGTGAGGAAGCTAATAGATAACTGTAAAAACTTATTTTGTCCTTAATACTGTGATTCTTTCTTACGCATATACATATTTAAATTAATTGGAATTATTGAATAAAAAGTAACTAAAATAAAAATTTTCTTTGCTGGCCTAAGTAGAAATTGACTTAAAAACATATATTTATGTATTATTTGTTTGAAGTATGAAACAAGTTTAATGTATGGTCGTGCGAAACGCAAAATAATTTGCAAAATTTTCCGTGATTTCTTTAAGACTTATAAACTTTGGGTGCTAATTCAAGTAAACCCGAATCAGTAGAAATCGATAGCAAAATACCAATAGTAGAATAAAATATTAAGAAATATACCGAACCTCAATTTTACTTTGAAAAACATTTCTCATCCATATTCATTTTCCACTGTAGAACCTTCAATTGCTGCTTTCCCATTTCTTATGATTCCAAAGCTAACTCATCCAAGTACTCTACATAGTAAATGTTTTTTCTTTTGTTTCCTTCCGTACGCGTAAAGTAAAAGTTATTTAAGGAAGTCGATGGAGTTACTTTTCACAATCATTTCATTCAAAGTTATTTTTACACTCTCTTCAGAGATAAAAGCGGGAGCAAAAGTTCGCTTTGTTCCTTCAATAGATTTTTCGGTACATATTTTTAGAACAACATTCGATTTTTCTTTTCAAAATTTATAAATTTGGAAAATATTCAAAAGATTTTGTGGGTGTGTTTAAACATATTTTTTTACAGTAGCTTGGCTGAATGGAAGAAACTATTGGAGTTTCAATATTACGGTTTATTTAATCATGGGAGTCATAATTTACGTACAAATAATATAAGCAGTAAGAGATATGTCAGTCTACATCGCGACACACAATAGTAGAGACCACAGTTTTTCCCTTCAGTGATTTGTCTATGCAATTTCGATAGAAATTTCTTTGTTTGACCTCACTCTCTCTCTCTCACACACACGCACACGCACGCACACACAATATTTACTCAAACAAGTTAACTTTTTGAAAAACATTTAGAAACTTCTAGAGTGTGAAAGTATATATCTCTTCGATAAGCTTTTTTTTTTCAATTCCGACTATGAATTCACATTCTCTATACATTTATCTTGTTCAAATTTTCAGTCGTTAATAAAATACATTTATTCATTTCTTCAAGTTCAAATACATCTTTTAAAACTTGTAGTGGATGACACTTCATGTTAATACAATTTTTTTCTAATATTAATTCATTAATTAAATTTGATTTTTTAATACTTTAAATGGAGTTTTAGAAATTTGTAATGAACATTTTAATCAGAAGGCAGTAGCTCAATCGGTAAAATGCAAGAATTTTAGTGTTTTTAGAAAGGAGGGGAAGAATGAAATTTCAATTCTTGCGAAAATGAATAACTCTTTGATATATTAATTGATTGATTTAATTTTATATGTGAGAAAAAATTTCTCTTATATAAAGTACTTAGCAAATTTAGGAAAAAATACCGTTCAGTAACGAAGCGTGCAGATCGTTGAAAAAAAAATTCTTTTGCCACTTAATATTGTGATTCTGTCATAGGGATATACATCTGTATGTTGATTGCAATTATTTAATAAAAAAGTAACTAAATCATATTTTTTTTGTTTGATTTGTATTTTTTATTTTATTTATTTGTTTAGATCAAAGCAATTTTTGTTATGATCTGGACTATAATGTGTTACTATGCATTATAAAAGCGAATCCCTTAATTTTATATTCCATTTGCATAAATTCTTACTTATTGAAATGCTAAACAAACACACACATTTTTTTTTCGAATTGAAAACGAAAGAGCATTATTATATGTTCTTATATAGAAAATCGTCTGATTAAAGAGAGAAAAATATGTTAGCATAATTTTAACCATGAAAAATTTTAACAAATTGGAAAATTTATTTCATGAATTAATTTTGGAAAATTTGTGCAGACTACGAATAATTTACTTTCTTCTTCATACCCAAAAGATTCGCATAAATTATCTTAATTATTTTTCTTATTTGAGCCGAACATTGGATAAGAAAAGGTGCTATGTGAAACAAAATAGATTGCTGCCGAATGAAATGTCATTTGTGAACCTTAGTTGGAGCAACAGCAGAATCCTTTTTCTTCTGTTACAATTACAGCTACATATTTGAAACGGTTTCTAGAAATCACTGGGCCAGGATACCTTATAGATGCGCTCATATGTAAAAAAATGCTGGAAATAAATAGAGAAAACAGTAACTATAAGGTTTCGGATCCCTAATAGTGATGCTTTGATTCAAGATTAAAAAAAACTTAAATCAGACGACTTATAAACGATTAACATTTCGGATGTTCTAAAATTTATTGATAGCAAATAAATGTTGGCTTGAATGAAAAAAAGATTTTTTAAATAAAAAGTATATTTCGAAGGCTTTATATTTCATTTCACATTTAAAGAATTAAAAAATATCTTTAAAGTGATAGAAGTTTTATTAAAAAAATAAAATTTAAACATTTATTTTAAATTTCCGATATCATATTAATTATTGAGGCTATTATTTCTTCAAAATTTTTAATTTTCAGATTATACGCTTGAAAGAAATATAATTTTAGTAGGATTTGCATAATCATCATAGGAATTTAAATACTGCCCAGATATTTAGATCTTTATCAGTCCTAAGGAAATATTTTACTTTTATAACAGTAGTTTGCAAAATCACAAATTTTGCATAATTATTCTGTAAAAATTAATTTAAATTCTGATTTTAAATAGGCAGTGGTCTACGTCATTTTAGGACAATTAAGAATATAAATTAAAAAAGATGTTAATGAATCAAAATTTCTTTATGCAAAATATTTTTTATTTAATGAATGTGTGAAAGACCCTTTAATAAAAAATATTAATGGTATTGCATGCTTATTTATTGTTTTGTAAGTATATGAAATATATAATAGGCATCCAACTTTCTTATAATCCTTGTTTTAATTATTTGTTTGTGATAGTCATGCGTCAAACATAATATTAATGAAAATAAGCTGAATTTGGTATTCTGTTTGAAAATGGGAAGACAGAAGCTTGATCATATTATCAGGATTATAAAAAGAAATTTATAATAAAAGCTATTCAACATTTTATATTTATTCTTTCATTTCATAAACGATAAAAAACGTTTATGTTATTTTTTCTAGCTTGAGTCTACGTTTAAATTTTATTCATTAACTCCTCCTTAATGCTGGTCTTAACTCAGCCTTTTCTTAATTCCACTTAAGTAAGCGTGCTTTTCATGATATTTGCAATAGAATCCTTAAACTTTATTTTAAGTTAAAAATATTTTGACAAAAACACGATATAATTTTTTTAGAATTTAGGAAAGTTCATTTCTTTCAAAGACCCGATGAACCTAGAAAAAAAAAAGAGTACGTACAAAAGGAGTTTCTTACCATAAACCATGTGCAGTCATGGCTTCTTTTCAAAATAATTGCCTTGAAATTTCAAGAATTTTCATACCAGTGTATCAGATGTTCTAATACAATAAAAATGTTATCACAATGATGCGAGATGTGTTTTAACATTCTTCTGAAATTTTTATTTGGTGTAATTACTCTGCACTTTAACTAGTTCTTCAGATAAGGAGAGAGATAATTCAAATCCCATTTTCGGTGAAAGGACACAAAAACAGACGGTTTTTGCAACAGAAGATCTTGCAGAAAGGATTAAAGAATCATTGAAAAGATGATAAGGAAACGGGAATTCTAAATGACTGAATGACTCATCAGCATCCCAAAGACTTTGGAAATCGAATGTTTAGGGATTTCTACTCCCTACCTTTTCCTTGAAATATATCCCGAGGACTTCTAATCTTTTTAATTTTTTGAAGAGGAAATTGAAACTTAATTTTAATTCCAGCCTTTGTCTCACAGAAATTATATTATATAATAAAGTTACAGTATTATAAAGAAAAGTAAAAGTAAGACATCAACATTATTATTTTACAGAAAAGTAACCCCCGATTATATAACTTATGACAATAAATTCATTCAATTATCTTCTCTTTTAAAAATCCAGCAGGCCTGGATAAAAAACGTACCTCACAATTTTGCATAATTATACTGTATAATAACGAATTATCTGATATGAAATTTTGTAAAAATCTTTTAATTTTTAAAAATTGGGTTTTTCTTAGAAAAAATAATCAATGATATTTTACCATACTGCAACTCTGACTCACGCCTAAGTATAAGGTTTTTTTTAAAGAGCTTTCAATTGAAATAAAATTATCTCTTTAAATATTTAATTATCCTGATCCAATCATATTTATTCTCCTAAATATTCCTTAGAATTGTAATAAAATCCTTTAGAACTCGCAAAATTATAATTTCAAAAGCTCAATCCTTGTTATAAATATGTCCTATCTACCATGATCAAGTACTGTAATAGTGTGCATAAGAAAAAAATAATAATTATGTAAGGCATTTTTGGCAAAATAATAACTGAAATGTCAGGAAATGTAAAATTTTAATTGTAAATGCATTACGAAGTATTTTCTCAAAATTATTAATGTTTTATATATTTTTTTGGTGATAAAATTCACATTTTTGGCACACTTTAAGAAAATGAAGTACAATTATATCCAAATATTTTGACATAATTCAAGTTGATCACAATTGGAAAGATCTCCGTTTTAGATATATAATCTTTTTTATCAAACGAAACACTCAATAGCTAAAAACTGTTTCTAATCCAAAATCTGAACTAAAAAAAAATATTAAATTGTTTTCCACTAGGTCTTTCAATATCAAATATATTTCTTGGCTACAATTAACTAAGCATTAAGACAATTGGATTTCTGTAGGAAGAAAATAAATGTCATTGCCTGATAGTTTTCTTTCTGTTTGTAGGTTTTTCCGTAAGACATCTTAATTCTTCCCAGATGGGACTGTTGATTTAGTATTCGCAATTGATATATATTGCTGAAATAAGCTCGAAAGAAATGAAATCCCAGAAAAATATTGCACCTGGGAGCTGTTTGGGAAAATTTCCACAGATTTCTCGTGAATCTTAGTTAGATTGGTAAATATCATTTGTTGAATCTTTTGTTCAAATAGTTTCTATCAAAGTCTAAATTGCCTCCTTCTATATTGGTTTCAGATTAATTCAATTGTTCAGGCGCTTCAACTACAGACATCTGTGTTTATTTTTGTAGGTAGATTCTAACAAATGTTGCAAAAGTAAAAATTCCTATTTTTTGGATCTTTTATATAATTTATACCTTGTCAGTATTTTATGTACTTTTGTATTGTATATTTGAAGAAATCATGACAATTAAGTTTCGTCCTTTATTTTAGGGTTACCTTTACACGTCTGTATATCATTTATCAGAGAAAAATAAAATATGTTTGAGTCAATTTTCTTAAGAATTAGACCTACGAATTACGTTTATGTTTTGCTTATTTTTCATGCATTTAAAATATGCCTAATAGAACTTATACCAAAATGTGGCTAGTTTATATCATTTAACTTACTTCTTCCCAAACAAACATGCAGTGCAATATATAAACATGTATACTCTATCAGTACAATGCCGTCCGTATTAATTCAGCACATTACCGGCAATTACTTCTATGATTTATCAGGCAACGGCCACGTACACATTTAAATGCCTTGATACAAGTGGAGATGTTAGTACTCAGTGAGAAAATAAGCATAATGACAGTGATGTTTGGTGCAAAAACTTTGTTTTCTGGTATTGAAGGGCAATTAAATTAGCTCATAGAACTCCTGCCTATACAACTTTTTTTATCCGGCTACCTTTACGCCACATTATGTCGTACACTCGAAAGTGTACTGTTCTATTTCATTATTTTTGCTGTAAAAGAATTTTGCAGAAATTAACAATTTTTCATATCTTTATTTGCTCATTATTATCTTTGTAAAGATGGAAATGAGAAACCATGTGATAAAATGAGCAATAATAAATTTTCATAAGTTTTCTGCTTTTAGTTTAACTTAAGAGTCATTAAGATGACAAAGAAAGTAGATACTACTTTGTCTGATCCTATTGATGCTTTGCCAACGTTTTCTTATCGTATTTTTAAAGTGTATTTGGAAATTAATGTTATTTTAATTTCAAAGTTTACAAAGTCATAGACCTATAAAAATTGTAATAGAGAATTGTCCCACCTTTTACTTACTTTATGTCTTTAAATTTTCCCCTTTATTTGATTTTGAAAATGGAATAAAAACGTGGGAAATGAGAATCATGGGGAAATCTCAACTGCAAAAGTTTTAAGAAGCAAACCTATCTTTAATTAATTAGTTCCAGTAATATGTTTTATGGACTGGATATTATAGGAATGGACATAAAAATGACAGTCACTGACACGTCTCGAATTTAGGGTGGAGAGGAATTAAACTGCAGCCCTTCTCATTCTAAATCAACAAGAAATTCTGTAATTTATTTAATGCACACACAAATACAATAAAGATGAAATTATTTTCCAAACCAGAAATTAATTTTAATCTCTGGTGCATCCCTGAGAGTTTTAGGAGATAATTTTTTTGTAGAATGGTATTGCTTTTAATATGATACTTTAATTTTCTTGATATGAAGAGTCAAAGCAGAATAAACTTTGATAGATCGTTTTTTTAGTGCGACAACATACGAAGGAACAATAATAACCTCAAAATATATTATTTTATTTTAAAATCGGTAGAATTCATTTAGATGTTGGATGTAAATTAATACTGAACGAATTTATTCAAATTCAGTTTATCAAAATTATAAAAAATTCTTGAACTCAAAGCTATTAATTTTCTGAAATGATTAGAAGTATTACTGAAGCTTTTTATTTTAATGATCTTTTTTAAATAATTGCGATATAACATTCATCAAATTAATAAAATGATAATGACATTTTTTTTTCATATGAGAACGTAAGATAGAATTTTATATCTTAAAGAAGACTATTTTTTAATTTTTTTTTATTATTTTTGCTAATATTTTAGATTTTATTATAATCTTGAACTTCTTTGCCTCTAGTCTTGCTTTATTTTTATCAAGTCAACTTCTCAAAGCTTCGATATTCATGAGCTTCAGTGCTTTTGTTCTAAATTAAAAATGAATCTCTTAATTAAGAGTTTCGAACAAAGCCATTTTCTTGTGCGGTAGATTCTTTCACAAATTCTAACGCCGGAAGGCTGAATGGTAACTCTTTTTGAATAAGAAGTTTTCGACGAAGGAGTAAAAAAAGTATTCCGACAGTTTTTGTTTTTCAGTTCTCTAGAGAAACTCACTGCACTTCGTGACTTCAGTAACGTCTTACATCGGAACATTAAAAAGTAATAAATTGTTTTACAAAATAAAAAGGTAGTTATAAAAATGATTGATCTGATTGTTTGTTTTGACACATAAATCCTACTTTGTTTCAAAATAAGTGAAAACTATATCAGCAAAAGCATTTTTTGGCACAGCGTTAATGTGACTGTATAAAGAAATTTAAAGAAGCAACAATAACTAAGCCCTTTTCAAGTATTTTAAGTATGGCGATTTTATGCGAAAATTAGATTAAAACATTCAACAATGATTTAGTACGAGTATCTTAAAAACATTTTTTTCTTACACATTTATTTTCAAAACTTTGGATAAGTGTTATTTCTTTTCCTTTTTTTTCAAATTCCGTTGATTTAAAATATTTTACGCTTGGCATAATAATTTCGTATATTTTTCCTATACATGCAGTTATTTATGCGAAGAAAACATTTTGAAAAGTGAATAATATTATCAGATGTTTTTGAATCAATTCGAAAATTGATAAAAAGTGTTATTTGCAAAGAATGCGAATCATCCATATTGGCCTTCTTGGCGAAGATGTCACTACATCTTTTTTGTTGATTTTGCTGTGTTATGTCGAATCTCTAATTATCCTTTTTTACATTATTAACTATGCAATACCTTTACTAGTCATTAAGTTTAGAAAAAAGATTTAGTTCAGCAAATT
>JAPMOQ010042397.1:0-10063 GCA_026543055.1 Argiope trifasciata | reverse complement strand
ATATCAAATGAACTATCGCCGTTCTGTACTGCACAGAACAGCACTTAATACCGAACTATTAATTAAAAAAAAACACCTATTGATATTCGACAATATACTTTTATAACACGACTTTGTTTAAAAGTAGTGGTAGTTTATGCGAAATATTAATATAAAGATAAAAAATATGTAAGTCATTACTTATAAGAACAGAACTGGTGCAGAAGATTTTTTTTTCTTAAAAAATCTCATTTTATAATGAAGGAGAAGTTAAATATAGAGTTGTTTAATTTTGGAAACAAATACTTAAAAAAATCCATTAATAGATTTCCTCTTTGCCAAGAATATATTGAATTCTTCAAATATATGCGTCGTTATGTATGAAATTTTAGAGAATTCTTAGCGCAATGTAAAGGATTAAGGCAGAAATATGCGTAAGCCACATTCAGGTATCTGTTCAAAATTAATCATGTTAATAATTTACAAGACAGAAAAAGGAATTTGTTTGACACATCACTTTAAAAAAATAGAATTGAAATCTGCGAAATTATTTTAAAAAATAAATGAATAATTAATATGTATAATAAAAAAAACTTGTATAATAAAATTTTAGAAAAAATGGGCAAGATTGTCACATGCGGCTATTTATTGCCAACTAAAGTTACGACTTGTTTTTCAAATTATATGTTCTGCTGAATCTTAAGAATAATCTTAATTAATTAAAGACATTAACTAGTTTAAACAGGTTTGAAACAACACATATTTAGATATTCAGATTCTCTCAAATTCAAGTAAAATTTTGCCATTCCTTATAATAAAGAACAGCATTTAAGAGGCTCAGTTAGTTTTAAATCCTGAGTCTGGTAAATGTGCAATAGTTATATATGACACTACGTTGTTTAACAATAGTGGTAATTTATTTGAAACATATAATGATCCATATTCTTAGAGTTATCGTTTCAGAACAGAAATGGCACAGGTTTTTTTCTTTCTTAACTAAAGATGTCTAATTTTAGGAATTCACTGAGGAGGGGCGGTCTACGAGATCACATTTTCTATACACTCAAATTTACTAATGAATATATTAATCATGTTAATAATTCACAAGACAGAAAAAGGAATTTTTTGACACATTACTTTAAGAAAATTGAATTGAAATCTGAGAAATTATTTTTAAAAGTAAATGAATAATTAATATGTATAATGAAACACTTCTATTATAAAATTTTAGAAAAAAAAATGTAGAAGATTTGCACATGCGGCTATTTATTGCCAACTAAAGTTACGATTTGTTTTTCAAATTATATGTTCTGCTGAATCTTAACAATTATCTTAATTAATTTATGGCATTAACTAGTTTAAACCTGTTTGAAACAATCACAGGATTGTCAAATTACGCACTTATCGACATTTAGAAAAGCTATGCTTTTTTGTTGATGTTGTTTGTTTCTTTTCATGTCAAAATCAGTCAGCTAGAAAAATTCAAATTTGGAAGTTTTAAAAAATTTTCGTTATGTATATATAGGGATAGGGTTCGAAAGTAAAGTCTCTTGATTGTTTCAAAACGGTATAAAGTAGAGAATAAATTAATTAAGCCAAATACTATCAAAAATAATAGCATTCTCACATGATAACTTGAAATATGCGATAGTAAGTTTCGTTTAAAATTCTTTTAATTAATTGAAATTCTTCTTTCAACAGCAATCTTTCAATTCAATCTTTCTATCAGCAACAAACAATATTTTAACTTGTTTGGTTTATTTTTAAGAAAAAAAAGAGAAACACTGTGATTTTCAACTGAAAAACTATAACAGCGACCGATATAGAATGGAAAATACATACTGTGGAAGTCGACTCCAAAATAAAGCAACATTAGCAGACGATAGATACTTCAAAACTTGTACTGGGAAAACCGGCTCTAAAATGGAAAAAGCAACAAATCGCTATTTTGCTGCCTACGTATTTTGAGACTTCAGCAATTTGTTGCCTTCAAACACCTCAAGAGAAATCAAAATCATGTTCTCATATGATAATAAAATTAAATCAAGAAAGTAAAGATTATTTCAACAACATAAAGAAGCTATGAGTTTAATCATTGCCAATTTTTAAAGATCAGATTACCAGAAAAAATCCCTTTTTTATCACTTTACTGCACAAAACATTACTTTTCCAGTGATTTCAATTTTATTTCTAATTTTTCTAATGATTTAATTTAAAATAAATGTTAAACTTTATTTGTTACTATACGATTTTATCTTCAAATTAATTATTATTTCAAACTCGTGTTTGACGAATATTGAAGTTACGGTTCAAACAGAGATAAACTCTTTTTTCACAGATTAATTCCGAACATGAAGTTTACTCATACTTTCATTAACACAGCTATATGTTAATGACAATTTCTTTTTAAATGTGGGTGACGCCTGAAGTATTAAATGCAGATGCTGTAACTATCAGATTTAGAAGAATGAAAGGCATAATAATGATGCTTTAATTCTAAATACAATTATGCTATGTTTTTTACTAGTTTGTTCAGTTTAGTCTCTTATTCATTGCTTGATGTATTTCCAGAGTAATTCTATAGATTATAAACCACGTAAAGTTTCTTGCGTGCCCGGGAAATTCTTGATTCGTTACGTTTTTATTAATCATTCATTCTTATTCTTTTGATCAAGACGTTTAATTTTGAAACATCTTAATTAGAACTAGATATAACATGCAATTAAATGTATTTACAGGTGAATAACTGTTGTTGATAAATTCCATACATTCTTACAAATGAAAATGCCTCCCCTTTTAATACTTTTTTTTAACGTTTAGTCCAAGTTTACCTTTTATGTAAGTATTTCTTGCATTACATTGAGAATTTGCGTGAATTAAGAATTGCTTAGTTTTCACGGACACATAAAAATGGTTAATAAATTCAACACATTCCCAAAATTTTATTTAAAAAGAATTAGTTATTATTTGAGTATCCTGTAACAAACAGATAAATAATAAGCCTTTAATAATTTAATTTATAATAGGAGATGGAAAGATGTTATGAGTCTACAACCGTTTATTTGGCATTTGCTTAAGGCAGCAACATACTATTATGGTTAAATGATAATTTTATTTCTTCACTTTCTAACCTCTCACACAAATAAATCAAGATCATCTCACAGATGTGTTTTAAAAGTTCGAACTTGGACCTCTAACGTGACACCCATTTACTGATCAATACAGATTAATGTAAATCTGTCTTCCTTACGATGACAGTGTTAGAGCGGGATAGCAAAATTACAGTTTCGTAACAATATGATCAGTTATTCTTTAAGTTGCTTAATACTGTTAGATTTAATGATGCCCATTCCAAAGAAATATCCATCTGGGTGTAAAAAAATAATTATCAGAAAAGAAAAAGGATAAAAGTTATACTGCATGAAGTCACAAGTAGATCTATTTTCTAGACTACAAATTAATTCTGCCAAAGAAATAGCTTCAACTTATTAAAATTCAATCTTCAATTGGGAAAGAAAGCTACCCGCAAAGCTGCAATTTCTAACAAATTCCTGAAATTGTAAGTGATAAAACCTCTGAGTTATATAAGATATTATATAAAAGTATTTGATTTAAAGTCCTGTTTAGCAAATTAATTTCACAATATAAAAGCAATATTACTCATTTGTTTATTATAAAAAAAACGAAAAAGTATTATTAAAAATAATTTCAAACATGAATAGAGTAGTCACTTTTTTAGATTCTCTTATACTTTATTTTCTTCTGATCTAGGTATCATTCGATTGGATTCCTGATCGTTGCAGAAAGTCCGAACACTTTTTCACTACAGTAAAAAAATTATTATGCTCTTATTCTTAAATATGATTACATTATGTTCAGTTTTTTAGATTCTAATAGGACATAATTCCTTTCAACGTTGGATAGCATTCGATGGGTTTATTGAGTCTTCCAGAAATAAAGAATACATTATCACTAACAGTTAGAATTTGAACACGCTCTTATTCTAAAAAAAGGCAGAATACGCTTTCCAAGTAACAAATTTTGGGTTTTCTTTAAAGTAGAGTACCTTTAAGACAGGATGAAACTCTATTTGAAATTAGCAATGAAAGAATCAATTTATGTATAATTGTTTTGAGTAATACTAGTGGTAATTTATGCAAAACATGTAATGTTCCATTGTCCATAGTTATTGTTTGAGAAGAGAACTGACGGAGAAGGTTTCTTCTAAAACTTTCATTAAACCAGTATTGATTACTTGAATAAAGACTAATTTTAGTTAGATAAGCATATAAATAAAAAAAGACACAATGGTTTATGATTTGCAAAAAATACATATAAGTTAATATTAATCGGGATGCACGAAAGTCCAAACAAAGCAATAAGCCTCAGAGCGTTTACTTCCGGCACCGAATGAATTTAATTATAATGAATTAAATTCATATGATGAAAATAATAATTTTCATCCGATAAGGATCAAAGATTGAACGGTGTTTTAAAAAAAATGATTTCAAAGATGACAAAATAACGATCAATTTTTTAAAACATTTTCTTATTAGACTCCTAATTTCATATCTAATTATCATTCTATTGGATATATGAAACCTTCAAGGAACTATCGAAAACGTTGTCACTAACAGTAAGAACGTGATCATGGACTTTTCCCTGAATCGGATTCACGAGAAATCAATTAACATATCGCTGCTCTACATTTTTTTTTAACAGCTATGAAAAATGATAAACTACAGGATTAAAATTGACCGAAAATGTACAATATTTTATTATAAATTTATTTCGTTTAGTATTAGTGGTAATTTATGCGAAAAATATAATGATTAGTAGTCTTTGACTATATCGTTTATGAGAACAGGACAAGTGAAAAGAGTTTCTTTTTAAAAATATTATTAAATTTCAGTATAAAATACTTAGGTATACAGTAGTTGAAAAGTTAAATATAAAGTAATTTATTTTATGAAAAAAATTTAAAAAATCCATAAAATGTTTTCTACTTTGTGAAGAAAATTTTGAAGTCTTCCCATATGAGTCGTTATATACGAAATTACACTGAATTCATAATACAGTGTAAAAGATTAAAACGGTAACGTGAGAAAGCCACATTAAGGTATCTGTATTCGAAATTATTCATGTTAATAAGTTACAAGATAGAAAAATCAATTTTTCTGACACATCTCTATAAGAAAACAAATTTAACTCTGCGAAAGAATTTACAAAAAAGAAAATCAATAATAAATATGTATAGCACAAAAAAGTATGAAGCAACATTTTTAAAATCGAAATCTCCTAAT
This sequence comes from Argiope trifasciata, assembly GCA_026543055.1. Classification (NCBI taxonomy): domain Eukaryota; kingdom Metazoa; phylum Arthropoda; class Arachnida; order Araneae; family Araneidae; genus Argiope; species Argiope trifasciata. Next base: position 4,781 of record JAPMOQ010042397.1, on the reverse strand, counting down.
TCAAATTTCAGTTTCATATGTGAGATTTTTATTATTTTCAGGTCATTATTTGTCTTAATTAATTGAAATAATTTATCAATTTAAATCGGTTAGAAACAATCACAAGACCTCTCTATCCCTATATATACGTATTGATTTTTTTAAATTTTCATTTTTCCAGCTATCAAAAAAATTTACAGCTTGACCGATTTTGATATATAAAGGTATAAAACAAGAACAAATCATCTTTTCTTTACATATATATGCTTGCGTCATCTGGCATTATAGTGATTGCTTCGAACCGGTTTAAAATAATTAACGACTTAAATTAATTAAGACAATTCGTTAAAATTCAGATAACGTATATTTTGAAAATTAAGATGGTCTATAATTGGTGATAAATTGCCACACGTGACAACCTTTTTCATTTTTTTCTAATAACCTTATTTTAATTAGATGAAATTGTCCTTAAACCTACAGCTTTCAGGATTAAACAAGCAATATTTTAACCTGTTTGGTTCATTTTTGAAATACGCTGCACTAGTTAGACAATAACGCTGTGTTTAGAAAGGGAAAAAATGAAACAGCAGACGATAGATAATCAAAAAACTATTCAGTGAAAGCCGACTAAAAAATAAAACTACATTAGCAGACGAAAGATATTTCAAAATCTATACTGTGAAAGGAAACAATCTCTATTTTGCTGCCTACGTATTTTGAGGCTTAAACAACTTGTTGATTTCAAATTGCTTCAAACCCTATTAGTGAAAACAACATCATGCTCTCACATGATAGAAAAGTAAAATGAATGAAAGAAAGTAAAGATACTATCGAAATTGTAAAAAACACTATCTGTTTAATCAATGTCAATGTATTTCAATCAGAGTTTTAATTTTGTTTCTTGAATAATATTAGCATAAAAAATCACTTTTAAATCACTTTATGCTACAAAACATTAATTTTCCGCATGCGCAACCCTGGAGAAGTGTGTTGCATGGAGCAGTGGCATAAGGATAGCTTGTCTTCCTTCCCGTGATCCAGGCATAACTTGTTTAGGAATGGTTGCTCTTCTGTTTTCTGTCTGAGTTGTGTGAATGTTCCGTTTTTGCGGAACTGCATGCGAATGTGATGTGCTAAGTTGTACTCTTGTCCCTAGTTGGCGCTACAGAAAATCGCTTATAGTACAGAAGCTGAGTTAGGTTTAAATCGCTTACAGTATCTCTCAGCGGGCTTGTAAACTGCCACAAGTAACAACAACAACTATCATGGGGCAGAATCCGATTCTCCGTTAGTAGCCATGTTTGTTTGTTCTAGATGGACCAGCGTATTCTTCGTAGTATCTCACTGTACACATCAGAGTTAATGGGTTTTTTTTCGAATAATTTTACAACTAGCATCAATTGGACGGTGGTCTTTGTAACAGCTTCTGCTCTTTCCCGCGCATGCGTGTGTTCACGCACGCCCTACGCCGAAGATTGCAATCGTATCTCTAGGTGTTTCGCTAATTTCTCATACAGCGGCATAGGCAGATATGTTAACTGTTACGAAGTTTGAATTGAACACCTCTTTTAGCAAGTTTAGTAATATAAAAAATTAAAAATAAACTGTGCATTACAATTAATCCTGTGCTATCTAGAAACAAAAGGATTTTTATGTAAATTTTTAAATAAATAATATTTCAAAAGAAAATCTGTGAGTACGTATGAATTGAAGACGGAATTATGTATTTTTGATAAGTTTCCATCAACTGCCACAAATTTGAGGTAATAAACCTCTGAGTTATGATTTAAAACAAGCAAATCATTTTATTTAAAAGACATGTTTAGCAAATTATATAGATAAAATAAAACCAATAATATTTATTTGATTATGATTAAAATCGAAATAGTATTATTAAAAAATTTCAAACTTAACAAAATATTCAGATTTTCTATATTCTAATATAACTGAATTGTTTTCACAGTTTGGTAACATTGGATGTCACTAACGAACCTACAAGAAATACCGATTCATTATCAGAAGCAGCACGAAGTAATTATGCTCTTTCTCACATAAATACAGGATCCTAATTCTCTCAATTGCAAAAAAAATTTACCATTCTTTATAACTGAAAACAGAATTAAACAATCAAATTTGTTTTTCGTAATTTACTATTAAGGAATGTGTAATAATTATATTTATCATTATTTTTTAGTAATAGTGGTAATTTTTGTGAAACATTATCCATGACAACGCACGTCTGCAAGGTTGCACACACGGAAAATTAATGATTTGTAGTATAAAGGGATTTAAAAGGGATTTTTTTAATGCTAATATTATTCAGAAAAACTAAATTAACATTCTGATTGAAATACATTGACATTGATTAAACAGGTAGTGTTCTTTACAATTTCATTTTTTATTTTTGTTTTTTTATTTCATTTTACTTTACTATCTTTTGAGAGCATGATGTTGTTTTCATTAATAGGGTTTGAAGAGATTTGAAAGCAACAAGTTGTTTAAACCTCAAAATACGTAGGCAGCAAAATAACGATTGTTTCCTTTCACAGTATAAATTTTGAAATATCTATCGCCTGCTAATGTAGTTTTATATTGTAGTCGGCTTTCTCTGTATAGCTTTTGAATTATCTATCGTCTGCTGTTTCAGTTTTTCCTTTTCTAAACACAGCGTTATTACCAAATTATTGCAGTGTGTTTCAAAAATGAACCAAACAGGTTAAAATATTGTTTGTTTAGTCCTCAAAGTTGTAGGTCCAAAGACAATTTCGTCTAATTAAAATATAGTTATTAGAAAATAATGAAGGTTGTCACGCGTGGCCATTTATCAACAATTAAATACCATCTTAATTTTTAAAATATAGGTTATCTGAATTTTAACGAATTGTGTAAATTAATTTAAGTTGTTAACTAGTTTAAACAGGTTCGAATCAATCACGAGACCGTCAGATGACGCAAGCATCTATGTGTAAAGAAAAGATTTGTTGTTGTTATATACCTTTATATATCAAAATCGGGCGAGCTGGTTTTTTTTTTTTGATAGCTGGAAAATTGAAAATAAAAATAATATAACTGAATTGTTTTCACACTTTGGATGTCACTAACGAACCTACAAGAAATACCGATTCATTATCAGAAGCAGCATGAAGTAATTATGCTCTTTCTCACATAAATACAGGATCCTAATTCTCTCAATTGCAAAAAATTTTACCATTCTTTATAACTGAAAACAGAATTAAACAATCAAATTTGTTTTTCGTAAGTTACTAATAAGGAATGTGTAATAATTATATTTATCATTATTTTTTAGCAATAGTGGTAATTTACGTGAAACATTATCCATTGTTGTATTATCACAAAGTAATACGCTATTGCGCTACCAGCGCATCTATGAAATGTGCCTACTGATAATAGCTTTAAGAAAGACCTTTAAAAAGTTATCTGAAAGTTTAAGAAAAAATAAGCAGGTGTTTAATTGCATCCATTCCATCACGTTTATTCTTCCGAACACACACTAAAAACTCAAATTTAAAATCATTGCACGTTCAAAAAACAAAACAATAATTAGGTTACAGTTAACGACAGTCATTATGTTACAGTTAACAAAACCAATATCAAATAAAAGACAGATAGACAGGACATACTTATTCTTAGAGTTATCTTTTGATAACAGAACTGGTTCAGACGGTTTCTTTTTACCCTCAACTAGAAATGTGAAATTTTAGGAATTAACTGAGGCTGTACTGTGTACGAGACTGCATTTTTTTAAAAATTCAAATGGTATTTTCTAATGAATAAATCAGTATGAAAATCCAACATTATATTCTAGAGATATTTTTCTTGATATATGTATATGTCTCAGAATTTTTTTCAAAATGTATTAACTTTGCAAAAAGTAATGGCGTTGATACATACATTTTCTACTGAAATTACAAGTTACAGCACAAAATATTATTCAAAAACATATTGCGTTTTACTTTCGAATCATATTCCTTTTTCCAGTGCCCAAAGATGTATAGTAAATATTTATATCTAAAATTCAAAAATTACATTAAATTAAAAAAAAATAACAATAGGTAAAATTGACTCTTATTTACGATCAGCTCGTGTGGCTATTATAGTAGGGTTTTCTAGGGCATTTTAAACATAAAGTAAAGAATTAGTATAAAAACCAATGTATAAATTCTATATATATGTCTCTAACATATTAATATATTCTATTAATTTTTCAGAATGCTTTATCAATAGAAAAAAATAATTATGTTTGAAAGTACATATCATAATATACTAAAATACGAACTTTAATCGAAAAACTCTTTGGTGCAATTATCTTTATCTCGAAAATCACATTTTGCTTTATTTAAAAGTGCCTGTAGCACTGCTTTATAATAGGATCGGTGAATTGCATGATATTCAAAGGCATAAATTTTAGCACTATCTTTTAAGCCTTGTATATGACTGAGACATTAGCAGGAAGGTTTGGTCTTAGAGACCACGCTCTAAAAAATTACTGAATTATCTTTTTAAAGTATCTGCTGAAACCTGTTTGAAAAATGCAGGTGCAGTGAATGTCACGAAAGAGGAAGCTGCATGGCCAATCCATTCAATTAATCTAAAAATAGATCTGAGGTGAGTGAAAGTCTATCGCTAGCGGTCTGACAGACCTCACATCCCCAGTTAAGAGTTAAAACTTTTAAGTCAGTAGGAGATCTTAACTAGAGCGTAGTTTTAATTTGAGAAGAAAAAAAAAGACAAAACGCTTTGTGAAGAATGTATTGAAGTTTTTCCATATGAATCGGGATGTA
>JAPMOQ010042395.1:4703-22648 GCA_026543055.1 Argiope trifasciata | reverse complement strand
TTAATCGTTTGTCAGCTTGAATTATTTTATTAATTGATTGTTTATCGCCATTTTTTATTCCAGTAGAGGACACCACAGCAGCTGTTCGAAGGTTCCGTTTTGATTTTTCTCTTCCTAAGTCACCAATAACATTATTTGCCTTAGGTAGGACAGAACTCACAACCTTAAGGTTATTACCTAGATAACATAACCACAATACGAAATTGAACACTCAGCTCAGATGATGTTAGCTGACTTTTAAAACTTCGCTACACACCTTTGAGATATTCTTTATATAAACTTCTAATCTTAGATGGTTTAAGATTATGTAATTCATTAAGGAGGATTTATAGAAGTTTTCCTCAAGTCTTAAGGAAATGTTCTTAATGTCATAAGATTCAATGTGACAGGTTATCTTCTTATAAAAGAATCTTCATGAAATGGTAAAAAACCACACGTTTCCGAAAGAAAGAAATATGTCATATATATTAACTTGACGATTACAGTTTTGTAGCAATATTTGCTATCATTTCTAGGTAAATATTCTGGTAAATGAAAGGTGGAGAAGTGTCAATTTCTGAATAACAAACGGTGGTCATTTCCCTCAAAACCATCCATGTGTGGAAGGTTGCGCTTACTTGCGAGACGAACTCGCCACGTTGCTGTTCATAACCTCTAGTTCAAAAATGTACACAACGATCTGGAAGTTCTTATATGGCTTTTGGACTTACCAAATAACTAACTCCCTCTCCAATGAGTCTTAAGTGAGATGAACAATGTTATCGCATCAAGTGTTTTTTAGCTGGCGACGAACGTTTTAATCACGCCAAGCGTTTTTGAGACGTTTGTTACCTGTAGAGAGTACCACGAAGGTTGCGTTTGTTAGTTCTGCTTCAGAAACTCAATTGTACATTCTAGAATTTCGAACTCGCACCTTTGGGGGTCATTGTCGAGTGACATAACTTCTAAACCAAAGTGTACATACCGGTGTGGAAATTCTTGTGTGGCTTGTGAACTTACCACCAAATAAAAAGAAGAGTAATACGGTGACATGCGATTTTTGTTTTGTGTGTGTGTCAAATAACAATAGACAATTAAATTGAGATGGTGAAACAAATATCTTTATTCGAAATCGTAATTTTAAAAAAATACCTGTTCCTATAGAGTTTTCAATTTTTTTCAATGTCTTCAATATTTTTTAGTAGCTAGCATAAAATTCGAAAAGTATGAGATCTGTGCTTACCAAATATACAATAAACTGCTGATAATTCAATATTCGCATTAAAACCAAAATTAATATTTTATTGTTAAAATCGTACCGTTATCCATTTAAAAAAAATTTTAATAGATAACAAGACAATGTGTTTAAAATAGATCAAGACAGATTATTAAATTACTATACATTTAACAACTCACAACTCTAATCGGCGAAATACCTTTTCTTTTCAAAGGCTCGACACTCAACAAATGAATTCTTCTTTACCTATATATTCACCTCCAGAGATTTCGCATATTTGTTAATTTTAGGTCATTAGACTTGGAGCGACAGGTAATTAAATTCTACTGAATCTGAATTACCCGAAAAGAGTGAGAATGCTAAGTCATTTGATGAGCATGCGTGTTCCTGTGCTCCATAATCCCCATACCACTATCATGACTTCAAATAGAAAAGGATGTTGAATTATGGGAAATTGAATTATTGAGAAATGTTATTAATTGTTATGAGTGTTCATTAAGTAACAAAAGTAAACTTTATAAGTGTTATATTTATTGCCAAAGCGTAAAATAATTCATTTACACTACTGAACTGTAATAGTTTATTAAAAGTCCGGTTAGATGCCACTCGACTTTGAGTAGTAATAAAAAATGCAAAACTGATTTTTTTAATACTTATATCTGCTGTTATTATAGATTCTTCCACATCGTTATGCCGGTCAAATATGCAAGATTCCGTAGTTAAGAATTCGTTTTATATGAAAATTTCTACAGAAATTAAATTTAACTGTTATCGTTAGCATTAATCTTATCGGATTCAGAATTTCAAATCACCACTATATATAATAGAAATTTAGGCTATATAAAAATATCAAAAAGATCATTTTTCTGAATGAATTCTAATTTATATATTCATTTGCGTAAGTATCACTTCCATTCTGAAAGTGATGCTATTAAGAAGTGAAATAGCAACACATGATTATTCTTTCAATAACCGAACAGTGGCATCAGCCCATCATGGCTTTCGCCGATGATGTGTTAGGAACTTGAATAGTAAGGGACTTCACAACACCTTATTTGCTTTAGCGTCTTTTTAAATCCGTTCTGGGTCTTCCAACCCTACGATTCAAGGCTGCCGCGGCTTTTGGAATCAAATGGTTCCAAGATCCAGAGAACGGATGGATAATTTTTTCATAACATGGCAAATATGATTAATTGTTCTAAAAATACAATACCTGCTGATAAAGCATTATTTATATGTCAAAAATTGAGTTCTCATTTTTTTATTAGTAGTTTTGATAAAAAAAAAAGTTAATGACAATTGTAATTTTCAGTGTTGTGCTGGGATTTCGATCTTTCCTATTGTTTTTACAATTATTAAATTGATTGATTGAATTTATTTTGTATATTTTTGGTTAAAAACGCTTATGATGATATTACAACGTAATTATTTTAAATTTGATTATTCGGTACAGGAATCCTCCAAAAATCATCAGTACATCCGAAATTTTTTAAAAAGCCGTTTATGTAAAATTAAGAAAGAAACTGTAAATATAGTAGATTAACAGTCCGATCGTTACAGATCAAAAAGCTTCGAAGAGTACAAAACCGTTTTATTTCCATTTAGAATAAATGTTTTACAGAACGCCCTACAGCAGAGTACGGCTCAAGCCCATCAATAGCAGCATAGCATCCGTTGCCAAAAACATATAAATTGAACAATAAATTGTTTGCCTGATGTAATGTCATATATTGAAATGATAATAAAAAAGCTCAGAAAAAACACGAAAAAATCGCGAGAACAGAGCTACAAAAATAAAGACAAATATATTTAAATTTACAAATACATCCAAAATATTCCTACGCTGTCACGAAAGATTTATTCTTGACACAATGGCAAAGGTGGCAGTTTTAGAATATCTTTTCTAAAACAACTATTAGCAGCCCCCAAAGTTGCCACTCTAATGTAAACATTTGCCAGGATAAATTTCAGAAATCTGACCCAATGGCTAAATGCCAGGAGTCATGGAGTCCTCTATAATTAATACAAGATCACTTATAGACAAATGTGGATATCTTCTCTTACATTTATAACTCTGTTGTAAAGAATTTAAATAGTTTTGACAATAATTCCTCCGAAAACCTTCTTCATTATTGCAACAATCCCCAACATTTCAAAACAGTGGGCTTAACATTATAATTATTTTCGGGAATAGTAGTAACGGCATTTCCAGTCAAGAATAAGGGCGGAGTAAAGATATCTAAATTAGATACATCAGCATAAATAATTTTATACAAAGTTCTGGAATTTAAAACCGCCTCGATTTGAGTCAAAAGTGTAATTATCTGTTAAAATGTTAACTTGGTTTCTCCAATCTTAGTTTTCAGGTGAAATTTGATATATTTAATCTCAGATTACGCATGTTTGGAGCGAGGTTGCCATGCCAAGTGTCGTCCTCGTTATCTGATAGCGGTTCAAAATGACGAGGTCAGTCATTAAATAGCCCTTGTGTTCTTCAAAACGCGACGTTAATATAATTAAACTAAACCTAGATTACACAAACCACCGAAGTGCAGAGAAGCAAGGGGAATCAATTCCCCTTTCCTTGTGGTTTGAGTCAAATAATTTACAGTAATTTGAATACTATTAAGGGAAATAAAAAAACTATGTCACTGAGCTTTCTTAAAAAACCCACAAAATTTGTGCATTTATCCGCAAATCAATATTTAGGCGCACTTGGCCTAGATATAAATCGGCTAAGGGCTGCAACAAAGGGTATCACGTTAAATCACTTACTGTCTCAATATGATAAGCTGTGGTTTCTTGACATACAAGCAGAGTTATATAACCCTTTGTGGTCTTCAAACAATGACCTTTGTAGCATTTTAAAATTACAGATACAGCAAAATCAAAGCCATTGATAAGAAATGGTCTTTCAAGCTTAACACTTTGTTTTGTCAGAATTAGGATTTCGTTGACTATTTGATGATAATTTATATTTGTGACAAACCGTACATTTATGGACAAAAGAATGAATAAGTTTTCTGATCCTTCACAATTCAATAGTTTTTTAAAAATATTAGCCAGTAAACCAGAACAGACATGAATGTACATTATATGATATAGCTTAAAACGTGAAAAAGAAAAATTTATGTACGGCTGGATTAAATATATTGTTTTATCTTGTGACACTTACCATTGGTTCTGTCCGATATTACGGTGACAGATATTTAAGCCAAAAGGGCGTGTCTCTTGTTTTAGTAGCGACAAATAGATCCAACAGTACGACATTGCTACTCACGCATCACTCGTTCGCTTGTACAATCTCTTTTTACAGGACACATTCATACATCTCACAGAGAGTAGAGAGAAAGAACAACCACGCCCGAAGCGGGTCAGTATACCTGATCTAAATTGATGATCGTAAATAGCATCTGTTTCTATTTGGTGATAGCCAGCCCAAACTCGCGATCTTACGGTTCGTTGCCAGATAGCACGAACACAATACAAAAAGTGATCACTCAGTGTTAAGGATGTTTTCTGGCTTATAAAGTATCCTCTATAATACTCCCCACTGTAGTGAGACGAACGATATTTTGTCGCTTTTTTAGAGGTGATTTCATTGGCTGTTCAGTTTTCAATGCTTCTAATCCATTTTTTGTTGTTGTTGACTAATCATATCAGCTTTATTTTTTTGGCTGATTGTTTGTCTGATTGAATTATTTTATCGACTGATTATTTATCGCCCTTTTTTTATCGCTGTTATTTATATTTTTGAGCTTTTGGACACTCGAAGGCTTCGTTTTGATTTTTCTCTTCTTAGGTCACCAATGTTTTTATTTGCTGTGGGTAGGAACTTACAACCTGAGGGTTGGTACCTAGATAGCAAAACCACAATACGAAATTGACCACTCGGTCTTAATGATGTTATCTGACTTTTAAAGCTTCCGCTACACACCTTTGAGATATTCTTTATAAAAACTTCTAATATTAAATGGTTTAAGATTATGTAATTCATTAAGGAGTATCTAAAAAGTTTTCCTCAATTCGTAATGAAATTTTCTTAATGTCATAAAATTCAATGTGACGCATTATCTCCCTATAAAAGAATCTTCATGAAATGGTGAAAATACGTTACGTTTGCGATTGGAAAAATAATGTAATATATATTGTCTTGACGATTACAGCTTTGAGACAATATTTGCTATCATTTCTAGGGAATTAGGTTGGTAAAGGAAAGGTGGAAAAGTATCTATTTCTGAACAACAAATCGTGGTCATTTTCCTCAAAGCCATCCATGTGTGAAAGGTTGCGTTTTCTTGTGAGACGAACTCGCAACGTTAAAAATTATAAACCCTAGACCAAAAGTGTATACAACGGTCTGGAAGTTTTTATTTTGCTTTTGGACTCACCACCACATTTCTCCCGCTACAATGAATTGAGTTAAGACGAACGATGTTATCGCATCAAGTGTGGCGAGTTTGGCTGGCGACGAACGTTTTAATCGCCCCAAGCGTTATGTTGAGCAATGATCATTTTTATCTGGCCAAGCGCTATAGCGACGTTAGTTAACGGTAAAGGGGCCCCACGAAGATTGCGTTTGTCAGTTCAGCACCAGGATAACCAATGTGTATTCTTGAGTTTCGAACTTGAATCTTTGGGTTTCATAGTCAAGTGACATAACCCCTACACCAAAAGTATACATACCGGTGTGGAATTTATATGTGGCTTATGAGCATACCACTACAGATGAAAAGAAAAGAAATAAACATTAGGGTGTAATACTCAGCGCCACGATTTTTTGTGTGTGTTTGAAGTACCGATGACTAATTAATACGAGATATTTAAACAAATGTGATTATTCGAAATCGCAATTTTAAGACAATATCTATTCATTTAGAATTTTCAATGTGTTCCATTTTCTTGTCGCTAGGAGAAATTCCGAAAAGTATGAGATGTGTGCTTTTCAAAATATCTTATAAACTGTTTATAATTCAATATCTGCATTAAAATAAAAATTAATATTTCATTGTTTCTATCGTCCCATTTTCCATATTTAAAAAAAAAAAACTTTATTAGATAACAAGACAATGCGTTTAAAATAGATCCAATCGGATTACTATTACAGATTACTTACTACTAAATTACTCTTCAGTTTAACTCACAAATCTATCCTGCGTAATACCTTTCCTTTTCCAATATTTGAGACTCAACAAATATGTTCTTCTTCATTCATATATTCACTTCTAATGATTCCGAATATTCGTATATTCTAGGTCATTATAGTTGGAGCAGCAGGTAATTAAATTCTACTGAATCTGAATTACTTGAATAGTGTGGTAATGCTGAATCATTTGTAGAGCATGCTTGTTACCACTATCTTAATTTAAAACTGGAAAAGAATGTTGAATTGTGGGAAATTAAAATATTTAGAAATGTTATCTGTTGTTATGATTGTTCATATAGTAATGAAAATAAAATGTATGAATTCTATATTTATAGCAGAGGATTAAAGTAATTCTTCTACTTTAGTAAACTGTAACAATTTATTAGAATACCGCAAAATGCCCCTCGGCATTGAGTAGTAATAAAAGTTGCAAAAATGCATTTTTAAAATTTAATCTCTGCCATTTTAAAAAACGTCTTCCACATCGTTATGCTGATCAAATAAAAATCGGACTCTCATCGTTAAGATTTCGTTTCGTACGGAAATTATATTTAATTGTTATCGTCAGCATTATTATTATCGAATTCCAAATTTTAAAATACCACTATTTATAATAGGAATTTATTGTATTTAAAAATATCAAAAAGGTAGTGAATGCAAGAATAGTATAGCTGATTGATATATGCACGGAAGCTTCGCTTATAATATGGTGTGTGCTAATGGGAAACTAAACAACTTTCGTTTTTCTCTTGGGAATTAGTTAAGTGTTGCATCCTCCTAGTGATTTTGGTTTTTTTGTTAAAGTTATGTAACTTTAAGTACTGCGGGACTTCAGGAACACCGTGCTCGTTTTCGCGGTTTTAAATCAATGTAATCTAATTTTTAATTTGCAAATTTCAAATTCAAGACTGATATGGCTTCAACAGAAATCTATAATTAGCAGCTCCTAAATCTGATTTTGAGCTGCAAGAATATAAATGATATATGCGTAGGGAACGTTATTGTTGGTATCTATTTTCCAAAATGTTGAAAGACAAATTTGAATAGATATTTATCATTGTATATATTCATAAAATGATAGATATTTGAGTAGGAAGGGAATATGCTACATATTATGTTCAATCATCTTAAGCAAGAAAACACACATTGACTGATATTCTAGCAAGTAATAAAAATATTGTAAGAATCTCCCAGTTTAAGTTACAGAGTGGAAAGAAAACAGTAATTTTAAGAAGCGTTTGCAAGAAAAATACCGCACCACCAATTTTTTGTAATGACCGGCAAATTTCTATAAACAGATTTTTTTCTTCTTAAAGACAATACAAAAGTAACGTTAATACAAATAATGGAATCAACATTTTCAAATGTAGTTATAAAATTTTTGAAGTACATAATTATAATTTAGCCTTTTTCCTTTATAGTTCGATTTTCTAATTTTTTCCCCCTACAAAAATTTATTGCTTTCTTCTTTTTTATGGCACTTGTCCATTGTACAAGCCAGCTGTTGCGATGACAGCGATTAAAGCAAATTGGGCTCGTCTCTTGATTTTTTCGGTAGCGCCATCTAAGGATAAGTGTAGGATTTTCCCGCTCACGCGCTAAAACTTTTTTCCGGGTTTTCACGCTTCAAAAGCCTTTATTCATTCATCCAAAGATCGAAATTTAGAAGTGAATCTGAGAACGATCACCTCTGAGCCAGTACACCCAGTATTATTATTCACGATATGAAGGACTTTGTAAGCACGGCAGATTTATACCTTCTTCAGTCACCACTACCCACTTGTAATAATCAGCTGACTGGTGCGAATTCGAACCCTTACGTACACGAGGCCAACTTCCTAACAGACAGGCCATTCCGGCCTATTTTTATTGATAATGTACTGGACAAAAAAAATCCCTTCACAATTTGAATTTTGTTTTCATAAATATAATTAATTTTTAATAGTGAAATAATTTGTTATTCATAATTTCCATTTCTAATTTTAATTTGAATAGGAAGATTTTTTTTTTCTCACCTATTTCCACTAATGTTGGAAGAATGAAACATCGACACACATTTCTTCTCATCTATTTTACATTTTCATTGATGCTATCCAGAATGCGTTCGATGTCTATTTCATCTACTGCTATTACTACTGTCTATTGTAACAGACAGAAGAATCAGATTATAGCAGAATGAATTGAGTTGTTTCATTTCATCACAACAAAGCACTCTCTTCATGATCGGGATCGAAAAAAAAAACGATCACTTACATGATTGATCAATTGATATTTTTTTTCACCTATTATATATTTTCATTGATACTATGAAGAATGGATCAGCAACATTCATTTCTTCTTTTGATATCACTAATGTCTATCATGGTAGACAGAGAAGTAATAACAGAATGAATTGATTTGTTTCTATCCTCACAAAGACCCTCTTCTTATCAGAGATGGAGAAAACATTGTTCAATTAAATGCATCTATTGGAGACTTTAAATAATCGTGAAAAAATATTGGATGTCATTGAGAAATATACACAAGTACGTAGAGTATCTATATCAAATTTTTGACGCACAAATCAAAAGAAGGTTTAGAAAAGGTTGCATGAAAAATATAGGATATTTCTTGTAGTGTATTAACCCAGTCTTTTAAATTTTTTCGGAAGAAATTGCAAAAAATCAACCTATTCTTTTATATTTATTCTTAAAAGCAATTAAAAGATGTTCGCTTTAAGTTTAGTTTTTAATTTTTGTGGGTAAAAAAACATTTAGTTTTAATATTAGTTTTTAATAGTAATAGTAATAGTAAATTTTTTGGGAAAAAATTGCAAAAAAAATCCATTTGTTTTCTGTTATTCTTATACATAAGGAAAAAATGTTCGTTTTAAGTTGATTTTTAATTTTTATTTATAAAAAAGAATTTTGTTTTATGTTAGTTTTTTTTATTCTGAGTTATCCTAGACAGTTAAAATGTTAGTCTTTGTGTGATACTTTTTGAAACAAGGGACAGCACAAAGTGATACTTGGCATTCTTTATGCTGGTATCTGGTCTCTTTTTTTAATAGTTTTCCTCTTGAATCTTTTTTACTTGAGCACAGAATATACTATCTTGTTGGATTTGATTTTTTTTCTCAACAGCAGATATCATTATCTTCATAATCATTATCTGTAAAAAAATCGACTTAGCTAGTTTGCATCATCACTATTATTTAAATTTTTTTCATTGCACCTATCCTTTTTCATATATTACTAAACCACAAACAGACACATACTATACAAATGGAAAAATACTTGAGAAGTCCTGCCAAAAGAACCGCGAAACCAACAAACCTTGACACATTGCCAATTAAACCTGAATATTTACTTTCATTTCTTCGAGGTTGATTAAAACCGTGATAAAATAAATCGCATTGACAAATTCTGCTTCACCCAAGTTTTCTCGGGATAATATTTAACTGCAATATATATGAGCCCGAGATAACTCGGGGTAATCAAGAAAGCATTTAATGTTGAAGGGAAAATTAATATGATTAAATTCATATAACAGCAATCGATTAAAGTGAAAAAAAATCAATTTAAAACCATTGTTTAAAACTAACTTCCTCAGTTTACCGATTATAAATGCCAAGTATGTTCAGACTTTTCGCTTTCATCCTGAGTTTCAAACGTTTGCTCTTGGAAGTATTCTAATTTCTCTTATTATCTATCTACTAATACTAAAATATATGCATTATAAAAATATTTAATATTTTAGAATGTGAATCAATTCCTAAGCTTTCTAACTTTCCTGTGTTTTTTGAAATAGTGTACAAAGGAACCACAGTTCTAATTATATCTCGTGCCTTTCCTTTCCTTTCCTTATCGAGGTAAATGTGTCACCCCTCAATCATATATGCAAATTTTTAGTATATCATAATATATTAAACTTGTTGAGGTAGGTAATTAAATTCCATTGAAATTCAGTTAATTGATCAGTGCACGAATGCCGAATCATTCATAGTTATGGGATGGGGGGAGGGATTTCCTTCTTTAGTGTGCCCTAAACCACTGCAAATTTTCGAATTTGACAAAATATTTTAAAGCCAAATAAAATCTTTTGAGAATAGAATCCATGAAATTCATTAGATACTTTTTGTAGGGTATAAACCGTTTCCTTTATAATTGTTTTGTGCAAAATTGCAAAAAATGTTCGCAATTTTTGAAAATTATTTTTATGAAAAACAAGGAAAGGAAACAAAACAAAATGTGTGGTTTTAAGGTGAGGTTTTACTTTTTATGGGTTAAAAAATCATTGTTTTAATATTAGTTTGATATCCCGTATTAACTGGGAGAATTAAAAAAAAAAAAATTGAATTCTAGTCTTTGTGTGATAGTGGTTGAAACAAGGGACAACATAAAGTGATGCTTCACATTCCAAACAGTGGTATCTGGTCTGTTTTCGTTCTTTTTTAACTCTTGAATCTTTTTTACAGGAGCACAGAGTAAGCTGTCTTGTGGGATTTCATTTTTTTTAGAAGCAGATATGACTATCTGAAAAATAATCGCTTTAGCTAGTTTGCATCATCACTATTATTTAAATGTTTTTAATGCAAGTATACTTTTTCATATGTTACTAAACCACTAATAGACGTATAGCATGCAATAGGAAAAGTACTTGAGCAGGAATGCCAAAAGAACCGCGAAACAAACAAAACTTGACACACTGCCAATCCAAGCTAAATATTTCCTTTCATTTCTTCCAGGCCGAGTAAAACTGTGATAAAATGAATCGTTATTTAGACATTCTGCTTCACCCGAGTTTTCTCGAGATAATAATTAACTACAATATAAAAGAACTCGAATTAATTGGAGATAATAAGGCAAACAGTTAAATTGTCAGGCAGAATTCAGCGGTTTATTTGCTTTAATTCATATAAAAGCAGTCACTTAAAGGGAAAAAATTAATCAATTTAAAACCACTATTTAAAATAACTTTTTTCAGTTTAAGATTTTACATGGTAAATATGTTTTTATTTTCCACTTTCATCCTAAGTTTTAAAAATCTGCTCTTGAAAGTATTTTAATGTCTCTTACTATCTATCTACCATTACTAAGTTATATGCATTATAAAAATTTCAAATATTTTAGAATATGAACAGATTCTTACGTTTTCTAACTTTCCTACGTTTTTTGAAATATTGTACAATAGAACCATAGCTCTAATTAGCTCTCGTGCCTTTCCTTTCCTAATCCATGTAAATGTGTGATTAGTCAAACATATATTCGAATTTCTAGAATATCATAATCCATTAAATTGGAGTGGCAGGTAATTAAATTCCATTGAGATTCAGTTAACTGATAAGTGCAGGAATGCAAGAATCATTCATGGTTATGGGGTGGGGTGCGGTTTCCGTCTAAACCACAGCAATATTTAGAATTTGACAATAAATCTTGAAGTAATAATTTGTTGAAAAATAGAAGTACTTGATAAAAATGCCATTACAAAATAAAATTAAGTGAATAATTTTTGTAACACCATTGTCCAATGGCGTTTGCCATTGGACAAGCCCGCTGTTACGAAGACATCGATTTAAACCGATAGGGTTGGGCTCTGGATTTTTTCAATAACGCCATCTAGGGTGAAGAGTATGACATTGCCATTCACGCATCACAATCCTTTTTATGGAAAAGACTTCTTTCATACATATTTATTCACTCATCTACGTAATTCAGACCGGAATCAGAGAACGATCACCTCTGATCCAGTATTCCGAGTGGTATTACTATCGACATGGAGGAGTTTGCAACCACGACAGATTTGCGCGTGTGTCAGTCCCCACCACATACGGGGAATCTTCGGTTGGAGCTCACATTTTACCGGACACGAGTCCAAAGCCCTATCAACCAAGCTACCCTAGCATTAATTACTCAAATGAGTAATTTCATTAAAATTCAATAGAAATTTAGCTGTAAATATCGATTCATATCTACTAATTTTTGCTAAATTCTACTAAGCTAACTATATATAGAGATACTTCACATAACTCTTCAGATAACTCCACAAGAAACCGCACTACGTGTGGTTTCATGTGGAGTTCTTATTTAAATTTGAAAAATTCTTATCAAATTAGAAAAATTTAACATCACGTTTTATAATAAAAATAGAGTTTTATATAAAAACAATCTTAATGCTTCATTTTATGGATTTCTGTGACATGATCTCAATCAAGAGAGCATTGTTTTTGCTCATAATAACAGTGTGCTCATAAATAGAAGTAGTAATAGGGAAAGACAATTTTGGTAATACAACTAATAAGGTTAAAATCTTCCTGTCTTGCCTTCGCCCCAAAAACAGATTTAACAGAATTTTGACCGGTATTAGAAGTTAAAATATGCGATGGATTATTGTTAGTAGTTTGGAGTCTTAAAAGGTGTTCTTGAACTGGAAATGGCAGGCTATTTTTCTCAAATTCAGAAGCCTTTCTAAAGTTTTTCAAAAGGAAATTCCAATTAAAGAAGCCTTATTTTTTTGTTGAATAGCAGTGCGGTTATTAATACAACTAATGAAATGGCAAAATGCGCCTTCATACTTATACCCCAATGTAAGTTATTATTCGTATTTCCAATCAGAATTAGAAGCTAAAATATTCTATTAAAAATTTTAAGCAGATTGCAGCCTTAAAAGGTTTTCTGGAATTTGAAATATATGGTTGTTTTTTACAATTTCAGAAGCCTTTTCAGCGTTAGACTCTTTATACTTAGCGTTACTCCATCTTTCTATACATACCTTTTTACATCCAATTGCATTAATAGAAAGAACGAAATTTGAAATTGGGTATATGAATCAAATATTATCACTGCGTGATTCTGTTGTTCCGCAGTAAGAAGCTAAGTCATGAAACATCGAAATAAAACTATAAATATTCTCAAAATATTATGAACTGAATTTGGAGATTTTTTTTTTTTTTTTTTTTTTTTTTTGCATAGGTTGTCAATTCAGTAAGTGGTTGATAAATTAAAGAGAAAGTAATGGTAAATTGGCCTTAATATTCTATAGCCTTAACAGAATGCGCAGATGGGTATTCGCATAAATTTCCTCACTTGAAAATAAGCAGAAACGGGAATAATTTTTAATGAGTTTTTTTAATTCTAAAATGTGAACTACTGTTGAGGGTTAAACACAGTTTTATAATTGATTAACTTCATTGCTCTTCTGTCATTTTAAAATTAAAAAATATTCTTTATTAGCAATTGAGAACGCACGGATTGTCACATTTTATAAAGGTGGATTTACGAATTCATTTTGTCATAATAGGGTAAACACGATTAATTATTCTGCAGTTGCAATAGGAAAAGCTTTATTTATATGTTAAAAATTGCGTCTGATTTTTTCATAAGTAGTTTTGATTTAAAATAACACTTAAAAATTAAAGAAAGTTATAATTTCCCTTTTAAAAACTAAATGGAAATTTATTCTTTTAATTTGAAAAATATTTTTTTCAGTGTTGTGCTGGGATTCTGATCTTTCCTATTGTTTTTAGAAAGATGAGAAATTGATTGATTTGTTCTATTCTTAAAAATTTCTTTTAAATTTTTACTTTTTCATTGATATTTTGTTCAGCTATGAAACAAAAAATGAAAATAAAAAATATTAGTGGTGTACATTACATTAAAGAAATTTGTTATCTAAAGATCTTGAAAGCAATTATTCTTTATGTTGTTTATCTTGGCATAGTTATGGGCGAGAAAATTACAACATAATTGTTTTAAATTTGATTATTCTTTACAGAAATCCTACCGAAATCGTAAAATTATCTTTAAAAAATATTTTTTAGCCGCATATACAAAGTTTAGAAGGAAATTATAAATATAGTAGATTAACAGTCCGATCGTTACAGATCAAACAGCTTCGAAAAGTACAAAAACGTTTTATTTCCATTTAGCAAAAAAGTTTTACAGAACAACCTGCAGTAAAATGCGACTCAAGTCCATAAATAGCAACATAACATCCGTTGCCAAAAACATAGTATAAATTGAAAATTACATTGGTTGCCTGATGATCATATATTTAAATAAGAATAAAAACACACAGAAAAAACAAGAAAAAATTGAGTGAACAGAACTGCTAAAATAAAGACAATTATAATTAAAATTACAAATACATCCAACATACTCACACCCTGTCAAGAATGATTTATTCTTGACACAATGGTATAGGAGGCAGTTTTACAATAGCTCTTCTAAATTAACCATTAGCAATCCTCACTGTTTCCACTCTAACGTTACCATTCTTGCCAGGATGAATCTCAGAAATGAGAACCAATGGTATTGTTACTGATCAATTTGTAATCATTATGAAAGCACACAACCTGATTCTACTTAATAATTAATTTTTTAGCTGCTTGATGTTCACTTGTTCTCAGAGAAACGATTAATTTCGCAATATGTTTTCACCATCTGCAGGCATTGTGTTTTTGCACCTAGAAACAATCTTAAGCAAAAATAGATTAAATTTACTATTTCAGGTAAAGAAGAACAGGTTTGAAACAAATTGTCCACAGTGTCATTAGTTAACTGAACTGTATCACAAAATATATATTTTGTCTTTTGTTCAGCAAAACCAGCTTCATCATTATCAGTCTCGTTACTGACAGATAATTGTATAGGCCAAATTGAACTGTTTAAATTCAAGAATGATAGTCCATGCAACTAAAGCGATGATTTCTGGAGGAACTTCGGATCAGTATTTCTAGAAGGGATGTCAGTGGGATTATCTTTTGATGGAACAGAAGGGTTTTCGGAAATGAGAAGAAATAACAATTAAAAATTAAAATTCCCTTACCAACTCCATTGCAGGTAAGGTAAAACTTCTATAATTTCAGAAGTTTGAAATTGCTTCTATAATCTAGGTATATATGCAGGTCAACTTAGAAACACTTTGGAGTCAGACCAGACCTAGAAAGAAAAGTCAAAACTGTCAGAGATATGAGTCGAACACAATAGATGACAGCCGAATAAGCAGATTCTGAGACGTCACAAAAATCCTGCAGCGAAATACTCTTCGTAGTCGTATGAAGCCACTTAGAGCCCTTGAAACCACTAAGAATTGCAAACTCTGCTTGAAATCGTAGAAATTTGTCTATCCATACTTTGGAAAGTGGAGCATTTCATTCAATCTTTAGCAGCCACAAGCGTTGATAAAACATTTTCAATATGACTGCACTTAGATAGCAAGCCAAGTGGATCAAAGAGCTTAGAGAACTGTTAAATGAATATTTTATTGTGAATATTATATTGGTCCTATGTGAAGTCCCAAAGTTCTCTATAACGTTTCACAATCATCTGAATGAATTTCCAAGTCACTTGCTTCTTCGTGATCAATAGACAAAATTTCTAGAAATTTCGAAGAGTTGGTTCTCCATTCCTTCAAATGGAATCCACTTTCTGATTACTGTGACAGTTTAGAGCAGATGTGAATTGCTTTCATTAAATTTCTCAAACCAGATGTGCAATCATCTGAATGGGGCAGTTCCAGAACATTATGAAATTGTACACAATTTATATAATTGCATTCTGAATTCAACTGAATTTCAACAAACAATTATTTGCAAACTTTGAACTTCAACAAGCATCCAGTGGTAAATTTTTTCTATAGTGCAGGAAAAAAAAAACTATTTTGACTATTTGGCAATATTGAAAAAATATCTCGTTTTGGTGTTGTACCTACACCTAAAAAAGAGTTCAAAGAAATTGAATTTAGGGGTTTCCGAGAACCATCAGCAGCACTACTGAGATATCAAAAAGAATCGAGCGAAAGTACCAGGAAGCTTAGTGGTAGGGCCACTCGATTTAATAAGAGCATGATGCTTTAGGTAATACACCTGAACCTTTTTCTTGTAATCAGTGGAAACTATATGATTAAAAGCTTCATTTTCTAGCTTGAAATCTTTATACTGTCTACCGAACTCTTTAACAAAATTAAATTTTTGCTCCTTGAATAACATACGTGAAATTGTCAAAGGTTTGGAGTCGCCTAACTGTTTGGCTATGTTGTAAATAGGCAATCAAACAAGAAACTTTCTATCTTTATTTATTCGATAATTCTCCTTTAAATGCTTCTCTCAAATTATTCTTCAATCTTTAAATCTTGATTTTCAATTTATATTTTTTCTAACTCCCCGAAACGCTTCAGTGTAGCATCAATGTTATCCTCGTTATGTAAACTAATATGATTAGCCCAAATGGAATGCGGTGTTCAACTTTCTGTTTTAATTCTACCTGAAACTGTAAAACTCAAAATTATATTTTGAGCTACTACATTTTTACAACCAACAATGTGACGTGCCCGAAGCAGAGAGAAGAAATAATGAACGCCGTTTATTACATTTATTTGTTTAGATGAGCTAAAATTTGGGTCAGCAAGATTAATTGCTTTCAAATAAACGAAGTCTTTATTGTCATACTTTTCCGAAGGCAGGTACGAAATTAACATAAATCCAGTTATTTATTAATTTTTTATTTTTTAAAACATCAGTCAATTAAAATTACTGAAGAAATCTAATAAATTAAAATGGTAGTTTCAAGATTAAATCCACCCTTTATTTTTTTGAAATTTTGAGTTTGTTCAAATTTTCTGCTGTCCATTTGAATTCTTTAAAATTATGCTTTGCGCGTAGGACAAGATTTCTGATTATAAGGATATAAACCAAAATAAGTATTAAAACAAGAAATAACGTTTCAAAATAGGATTATATTATTCATAATATTCTTACTTTCCCATATTTTCGAAGTATTTCACAATTTATTGATACTTCTAACAAGCCTTCATGACCTTCCTCCTTTCAACAAATGAATGCGTCACCCCTTAAACACATATAGAAACTTTAAACACTTTTGATCATTCGCATATCTAAAATCATTGGATTATGTGCAAATTGTATTTAAATTCTATTAAATTACCTTAAAAGTGCAAGAAATGCTGAAATATTTGATTCCCATTGCTGTTTTCTTTCTGTCTATTCCTTAACAGTTATCATATTTTCGAACTGACAAAGTCTGATACTAAGGCAAAGGAAGTTAAAAGAATAATATCACTTTATTTAGATAACCTTAGACCAGAGGTGTCCAAACTACGGCCAGCGGGCCAAACCAGGCCCGCCAAGTGATTTTATCCAGCCCGTGGCGGGTTTTGAAACATAATGATGTTTTCGCCCAAACCTTTTCATTTTCATATAGGTATATCGAAAAACTACGAGGCAAACAAAACGGAGTTGTTGTACTTGACCAAACACAAATGTCTATCGCGCTGTTAAGTTATAAGACTAAATAAAAAATATATATTTCGGTGACTCGCACATAAAAGAAATTTTATACGCATGTGAATTTTGACGATAAGCAGAGTCTTATTGTTTTGTTGTAAAAAAAGCACCAGCAATTTTGAGTAGTTCGCTTAAAGAAGCACTTAAGTATAAATAAACAAATATCTCAAATCAAAATATAGAGCAAATTTATCTGATGATCATTTGCAGTCATTGCTTATGATTGGTGCAACAAATTTTGATCCCAGCTATAAAGACATTCTTGAACAAAAAAAAAAAAAAAAAAAAAAAAAAAAAAAAAA
>JAPMOQ010042385.1:0-25349 GCA_026543055.1 Argiope trifasciata | reverse complement strand
TGATGTAGTTCACATATTTACATGCAATTAACATTAATACTAAGCTACCTTTCAGGCAGAATAAAAATTTTCACATAATTTAGCATTATAAACACATTTTAAATACAAAAACTGTAACAGTATTATAGAAACACTATCGAGTCGTGCATGAAGTAGCTAGTCGTGCAGTAGTGAGCCGACAGTTGGATAAAGCTAAAGCGAAGAGACAGGGGAGAATTGCAGAAGTTTGTAAATGCTGTAAGGTGTATTTACGAAGATGTTGTCATGCTGTCTGGGGGGTTTGTTTTCTTCGGTTGTTATTAATTCTGATTACTAAGTGTGGACTGTTTTTTTGTTGTACTATGCTACTGTGCAATGCTTGTGTTCGTCGCTGTTGTATATTTGTTGCCTTTCGCACTTGTTTCTTAGTGTTTAATAAAAATAGTAGCTCGTTAATGAGCTCAGCTGATTGCTTTTACACTATATACCTACTGCATGCGCCCTCGGTGACTTTCCGCAACAGTATATAATAAATATAGTAATAATCACATTTTAACTAGAGTGATTCTATTTCTAACTCATGCTTTTAAGGATTTGTTTTAATATTCACATTAATAATAATTTATTCATTTTTTTCAATATTTAGAGCTTCCAGAAGAAATATATCTAGAGCATTTTATTGTATTTGTAACCACCAAATATTTCAATGAAATATTTTGCTTAATTTAGACTTGATAAATCTGTCAGCAAAATATTTTTACGCTTCAGATTTTGAAAGACACATAGCTCTTACTATTATAAAAACCTTTTAATAATCATTGTGCTAAAATTACTCAAATTTTCTATCTTTATGCACCTAATAGAACCGTAGGACATAATATCATTGATCAAAAGTGGATTCGGTAAGCTCCTAATACGTTTTTAATGTCATAATTATAAGAAATCAAAAGTAAAAGATGAAAATCTTTTTGATTGAACATATATGGAAATAATTGTTAATATTATGAATAAATATATAATTGACAAACTAAAAAAAATATTATGATTATTTTAAAATATGTCGAAGAACTAATCTTAACCTATAGTCCATAAACTATGAAATTCAGGTAAAATTTTATTTCACAGTCAGCTGAATTCAGTTATGAAAGAATTTGACAGGATTGATAGTTTCAAAAAAACAATTAAATATTTTATGTAATCATGTTAAGTTGCATTCTCATTTTTGATAAAATGTAATAAATACCAAATTTTGTAATACAAACAAACTTTTATTGACATAATTCCTACAGATTCAGAAGTTTTACAGCATCCTGCTCATTTTTTGAACACAGGAAAATAAATGCATTTGTGGAGAAATTGGTACGGTTTACCACTATTTAATGGAATGTATGGAAATCTCAGAGTTAAGGAAGGACCTGAAGATTGTCAAGAATGATTTAAGTACAGTACTGATGGTTCCAGGTAATCTCAAAACCCTGAAGGATATGATGTTAAAGATTGATAGTTTCATTCCAACTGTTTGAGAGAGTGCAGATGGGGAGAAAGACAGCTATTTACTACCCCGAAAGGAATGTTAGTTTGACTGTTTGGTCAATGTAAGGTTGGAAAATTCTTATTCAGCAGTCGACCACAACAAATCCTGTCGATACTGCTACGTTCAGTGGTGGCGGGGTGGTCGGCTGTATGCAAGAAGAAGAAGAAACATTCTGCTCATTGTGCTTTATATTCCTCTAATATTTTATCTATATATTTACGCATTCATGCTGTCCTACAAAGAGTACCTCTTAAATGAAGATAAGAAAATCCCAGTATAGTGGTTGGTTGTGAAAGCCCATCTTGATACACAAAAAAAGGTCCGGGCCCGACACTTCCCATAGATGAAGGTCGCATTTCCTTAAGGAAAGGTTGCATGGTGGCCGGTGAGGCCTTTAGGACTCAACTACCGTTCCCTCCATTTTCGATGTTGCGGCTCCCAGTCATTCAAGTATTTTCCGTGTCTCTTCTGGTAGGTCGGCGTAACCAATTTTTATTTACGAATTCAGCTGTTTTCTTTTTTATAAGATATGACAAACATAATCTGAATTTTTGTTATATAGTATTATTATAATTTTTTCAAACCTTATTGCTATACCTCTATAAGCGTTATAGACAATACATCAATTTTCTCATCAGGGAATGATATCTAATCGGATTGCAAAATTAAATATAGCCCTTTGTCTTAACGATGTTAAACAAGTGGTATTACCTTCGCCACAAATGACATAACAAACAAAAACTAAAGAGACGAAAAAGCCACATAAATTTAAGTTAAAGAATAAACCAGCAGATGACCGAGCGCCGCTCGGAGAAAACAGGTATCGAAGCTAACTCGAAGATTTAAATTTTCAATTGTGATTTATCAAAACAATACATGCCATAAGAAAATTTGTGAAACCATTGGTGAAAAGATAACCGGTTAAAGTGCACCATTGTAAACTATTCTAAACAAAGTTAGAGTTTGGAAAGGGAACTATTCTATACAAAGGTAAAGTAAAGGTAAAGATTGAAGTGTGTTGAAGTTCAATATTTTTGACAAATTGATTTAGAAAAACCAAACATATATACATACATAAGAAACATATTATAAACCTATAACAGCATAAACATAAAACTTTATTAGTTCGCCATATTGGCTATAGATGGCAGCACGTTACCGCTTGAAAATTTAAGTAGCCATTATGGCGAACTAATAAAGTTTGAAAATATCCTATCTGTAACTCCGAACTGCTCGACCGTAGCGCTTCAAAACCGGCGCCAATCGATTCCTCGCGGCCAAAAACCCCAGACCCCTAAGTTTACCGGAGTTTATTAATTCTGGGGCGATTCTCGACTTGGCAACCATTCCTCGTATTATAGTATTAGATAATAATTGTATAAATAAGGCACAATCCTGCATTCCATACTATTTACGTGCCAATGTTGGTAGCTCTAGATTAAATTATTTGATTTGTAGAAAGCTAAAAAAAATACTTTATTTTTCACTTACGTAAAAAATTTATTTTTATTTTTGCAGCGAATAGTTAGTATGGCGAACATATTTTATAAATAAATGTTTTAATGAAATGAAATAACTTTATTTATCATATTTCTGATTGTCATAAACATTGAAATTCTCAGAAGACAATACATAATCTAAAACGTATTAATATTTATTGTTTATGTTGTTTTTAAATTGTTATTACGACGGTTTTGGTTGTCAGAAATTCAATTTAGCTTTAATTTTTAATCTGAAAGAGAAAACATTTCCAGAAGCTTATGAAAAATCTTTTATTGCGAAGAGCTTTATTTCTTTGGCAGATTTAAATTTAAAATTCAACTCCGAAAATTACAATGTTCAAATATTTAAGGCTATTCTGTTACAGATAATTTGTAACGAAAAAGTTCAAAAAAGGTACTTAAATAATCATTTTTACTGCTTTATAAGTTATTTTAACAAATTTTACGATTATATTATAAATGTTTTTAAAATTATATATATATATATATATACAATTCTTTTTTCTATTCAAGATTGTTAACACAACTCCATGTCTTACTATTCCTACTATCTTGAATTTACTATTAATAAATGCGATGTTTCTATTTCTTGAGGCTAATAAGGACAGATAATTTTGCCTCGCATGAATATATTTATAAAATAAAAAAATAATGTGTTTCAAATTAAAAGATAACTGCGATTGTATGGAAGGGATAGTCAGAATCAAAATCAGATTAACTATACCTTATTATACTTAGTCGAATTATACCGATTATACCTTTAAAAAACGATCTTTTGGAGCTCGTTAC
The DNA here is from genome assembly GCA_026543055.1 of Argiope trifasciata. Classification (NCBI taxonomy): domain Eukaryota; kingdom Metazoa; phylum Arthropoda; class Arachnida; order Araneae; family Araneidae; genus Argiope; species Argiope trifasciata. The sequence continues at coordinate 21,545 of JAPMOQ010042385.1, read as the reverse complement.
AATACAAAATCTTATCCTAAGGGACCAAATTTGCCTCAAAAGAATTAGACGTCTCCAAATAAAGCGGAAACTGAGCTTCTGACGAAAGGATAATCTGAATCGAATTAAGATTGTGCTTTATTATTCTTTTTTTAAACAAACAATCTTGGGGGCTCTTTACAAGACAAAATTTTATTTTTAGAACCAAATTTACAAAAGAATTAAATGAGCCCAAATATAATTGAGATTGGGGCCTACATCAAAATATGTAAGGGAGAAACGATTAAATGCTTCTATTTGTTTAAGTTTTCTGATAGGATATAGAGTTTTCCAGAAAACTCTACAGATCTCGGTTTCTTTAAATACATCAATTTTTCTTTTCATTTTCTGGAACCTTTATCCTTATGGTCAAAAAGTCAGAAGTCTCTTCATCAAGGTTTGACTATCAATGTTCTACTGATAAATTACAAACAATTCTTAAATACAAAATTTTGTATGTGTGAAAAATAATTTTTCCTTATTGTAAAAAAACAAATCTTATCTAATTGTATTTCCGTCGACTTTTAGAATTCATTACATAATTACACTGAAAAAATGAACAAAACTAAGAAAAAAAAACATTTATCTAATCAAGCTGGTTGATTATTATTTTTTCAGTTTGAAAATGATGGTTATCAACGTTTTTCTTCTTGAATTATTTTAATTTAAATTATTCAATTTTCTGCATTTGGAATTAATTCAGATTTTAATTCAAAACTGCATTCTTTTGCTGTATAATTAGATCCTGCGTATACATTTTATTCTTGAAAAAATTATATTACTTTACTCTGATAATAAAAACATGTTTAGAAATAAATAAATAGTTTTTGTATACATTTTTATTAAAGTATTTCCTCTCTTTCAATTTTAAACACGAGGTTAAGAAGGAAATTATTATGCATCCTAACTTAACAGTTTAAAAGGATGAAAACAAATTCAATATTCATAATACTTGAAATCATTAGAAAGGTAGTCAACAAAGTATATTGTTATTATTATATGAAGAATATAAATATGGAATGCAACTTACAACCAAAATTTATTTTCTACGTTTTCTAAAATTTATATTTTAACATCCACTGTATAAAGCGTTCATTTTAATTCGAGCGTCTTCTTCGCGAAAGTAATTTGGATGCATCACAAATTTAGAGCAAACAGAAAATTTCATTAAAGAATTACGCTAACTTTATTGAAGTTCAGAGAAGCACTGTAATGTATCTTTCATAAGCCTTCGTAATGGAATCAAACACACCTACACATAATAGTGGATTATAGCTTCAAGCTAAAGGATTGAAAAGCTAATCCACCTACATATGCTATTATGCAAGATTATTGCTTACACAAGTGCAGTTTCAGCTAATAAATTCTTAAGTGAGGGAGATTTATTCGGGAATTATCAAGTCTTTCAAAGCTGTCCATGTCATTACGCACGAATCAGTTATTAATAGAATGAAGTCTGCAGAGAATAGTCCTAATTTCTGCCAATATGAAATGCCTTTAAATACTTTGTTAATATTTTAGTCTAGTTTTAGCATATTTTTAGTTCAATAAACAGTCGAATAAAGAAAGAGGAAAGAATGAATACTTGATTTCTTTAATTTTCGAATGATTAATATTTACCATGAAGGCACTAGAGCCTAATTTAAAATACAAATACTATTTTAATTTTATTTCTAACTCATGAAATAGTTGAACAGGAAAGAAGAATGAATGAGGAAAGAAGAATGAATAAATACTTGATTTCTTTCTTTCATTTCACCTGTACTAATTCCGACAATAAACGTTACAAATTGAGATTAAAATACAAACTAATTTCTTTTTTTTTTAAATTTTTTGCTCATGAAGCAGTAGAAAAAAGAATGAATGAATATATAAATTTTGTGTTTCTCATTTTAACAAGACTAATTTTGCCATGAACGTTACAAATTTAATTGAAAATGCAATTCTTTTTTACTTTCTGCCCATGAAATAGCAGTCGAACAAAAAAAGATGAATAAATGAACATTTGATGTGTTTTTTTTTGTTGTTTTCCATTTCAGTAAGGCTAATAAATATTGACAACGAAAACAACAAAATTAATTCTAAATAATACAAACTATTTTGTATTTATTTTTTGTTCATGAAGCAGTGGAAAAAGATAAAAAAGAATGAATGAATATACGATTTTTTGTGTCTCTCATTTCTCCAAGACTAATTTTGCCATGAACGTAACAAATTTAATTTAAAATGCAATTATTTTTTAACTTTCAGCTCATGAAGCAGCAGTCGAGCAAAGAAAGATGAATGAATAGACACTTGATTTTGTTTTGTTTTGTTTTTCATTTCACTAAGACCAGCGGGTGACCGAGCTTCGCTCGGAGAAATCAGGTATCGAAGCTAACTCGAAGATTTAAATTTTCAATTGTGATTTATCAAAACAATACATGCCATAAGAAAATTTGTGAAACCATTGGTGAAAAGATAACCGGTTAAAGTGCACCATTGTAAACTATTCTAAACAAAGTTAGAGTTTGGAAAGGGAACTATTCTATACAAAGATAAAGTAAAGGTAAAGATTGAAGTGTGTTGAAGTTCAATATTTTTGACAAATTTATTTAGAAAAACCAAACATATATACATACATAAGAAACATATTATAAACCTATAACAGCATAAACATAAAACTTTATTAGTTCGCCTTATTGGCTATAGATGGCAGCACGTTACCGCTTGAAAATTTAAGTAGCCATTATGGCGAACTAATAAAGTTTGAAAATATCCTATCTGTAACTCCGAACTGCTCGACCGTAGCGCTTCAAAACCGGCGCCAATCGATTTCTCGTGGCCAAAAACCCCAGACCCCCCAAGTTTACCGGAGTTTATTAATTCTGGGGCGATTTTCGACTTGACAACCATTCCTCGTATTATAGTATTAGATTAATGAATATTGACTATGATCGCAAAAAAAAAAAAAATTGATTCAAAATCCAAACAATTTATTTATTTGCTTGTGAAGTAGCAGATGAAAGAAAGAAAAACGAGCGAATACTTTATATTTCATTTCACCAGGACTAATAGTGACCATTAATTTAATTTTATGATCATGAAATAAATAATTGACTGTTGAAAAGCGAATGAAAAAGTTATCCCCAAAACATTCTCGAATACCTTCTAATAAAGGTATTATTTTAGAAAAAAACCTTTTATGTCATTATAGGAGAATAGTTACGAAATATTAACCTTTGGCTTGAATATAGCATTCTTACTTAATCTATTTTATAACTTTCGACGAGCAATTTGGCGATGAATCCTTGGCATAAGGTTATTGGTATCCGAAAGCAGAGTTTGTTTTTTAATCAACCCGTTGAAATAAAAATTTGGTGTAGAACAGCAATTATAGACACAAAAATCAAGTACCAAGTTTCATATATTTAATTCATTGAATCTCTAAATTGCCACTTTTAAACCTTTCCTATAGACGATCAATACTTTATTGTCATTTTGCATAAACTTTTGAAATATGTCTAAACTACAGATATTAATAATGTGCATGGAATTTTATATATTTGGCTTTCTTCAATTTCAGTTATAGTTCAAAATTTTTCAAAAACCCCGATAGACATATTTACTATGAATGGAATTTGCCCAAAATTTGATATAAATCTCCGAATACTAGATTTCAATCATCTAGCTCAAATTTTTTAAAGTTATCTTATCAAAAACAGACAAACATTTTTCTAAAAAAGCGTTTTTCACACTCAAACAAGAGTAGAAATTCGTCAAAATCTCGATTTGTGGATTATTATATTTTCTATATACTACTTAAAATATAATAATATTTACCAATTTGTTATGAAGTCCGTGTGCTAAATTTCATTGATCTAGATCAAATCCGCCTTTATATATGTATGAGATTTAGATGAATTTAAATGCAACCAATATTCTTAGGCATGCAGCTGTTCCTAAAATGCTTCTGGCATTTAATAAACATAAACTCCTTATCCAGATAGGAGATCAGAATCATTAGAATGCTATTTCATGGCATAAAAATTGGAATCTTAACTGGATAAAGGTAAGAGGTTCACAACACATTTCCGATTTCCTTTACAATATAATAAAGCCAAAAACAAAATAATTTCTATTACTTACTTCAGGCTGTTTAGTATGCAAATATACCAAAAAATCTTGAAATTCTGACCACTACATATAATATTTAAATAACTTTTTGAAAGCATCTTTACATAAAAGAAAGTGACTATCTTGTAGCGGAGAACACATCTGATGATTTTTATGATATTAACGTTACCAAATTGTTCACAAAATTCATTTTTAAATTAATATTTACTGTCGTATGCCTAATATAGAGGAAGTGTAGTAATTTTTGAAAAATTCGAACTTCAAATTTTGACAAAATTATCTCTTTTAGACATCCCTGAGATCGAAAAACGCATGTTTAAAAAATGTCTGTCTGTTGGTGACAAAGATATTAATTGTAATATACATTAAAGAAGTATTATTTTCATGATTTAAAACTAATCTATTACCCCTTAACTGGAGACATGCGGTCTGTGGGACTTTCCCTATTCTGTTTTTAGCTCAATTGAATGGATTCACTCTGTAGCTTCCAGATTTGCGACCTTCAATATAAATGAACTTTTTCAATCTCTATCAGCAGATAAAAAAATAAATATTACTTTTTCAAGTGCTGTCTCTATGACGGCACCTTCCTGTTAGTGTTCCAGTAATAAACAAGGCTTAGTAGTTGGCACTAAAACTTCGGGCCAGAAATATCAATCAATTTACTGATCTTATTATGAAGCAGAGATTTATAAATGAAGCGAAAAGTGATTTTAGTGATGAAGACAATAGAAGAAATGCAGAAGACTTTTTCAATGAAAGTTCGCATTCAACTGATTCTAATTATGTGTGTTCAAACACGATTAATTTTTCTAGTGATAATGTATTTTGAAAAATATAAAAAATACATTAATATACCAATGTATAAAGTCACACTCACCGATAAAAGAAGGTCATTTTATTTTCTCAAATAATTGTGTAATTTTGCATTATATTGTTTTATATATGCCTTTATATATCGGAAAAATAAATATGACTTAAAAAGTATAAAGTAATAAGTTTTTTCAAGAATACTATTTATTGTAACGTGTAATTTGAGTAGAAAATGTATGTTCCAAAGCATTTACTTTTTTCAATATAATGGTTCGAAAAATTTCTAAAACATATTTATAACTGAAAAATATATTAGCAGTTTTTTGTACTGATACATTCATTAAAAATTCAACTTGAATGTAAAAGAAATGCGGTCTCGTAGACCTCACTTCCCCAGTTAAATCCTAAAACTCTCTAGTTCAGGATTAATTGTGTATATGAAACCATCTTATGAAATAGCACTATGGAGCACTAAGTCCTTTGAAGTTAAAAAAAACTATTTAAAACGTAATTGCGCTGTCTATTTTACTCCTAACTTTCCAAGTACTTATATTTCACTTTCATATAACTAAAAGGCCTCACCGACAAATGTGTTATTTTCTTAACCATATGAAACATTGTTTTCAGCCATATATCCATTGCTTAGTTCAATTTTTATTCATTGCTTAGGCAATTTTCGAATAAAGGACTTCACCTTTAAACGAATTGCGATAGTTAATCGGTTTATGAGCATTTCTAATTAGAAACTTCAACTTCAAAAGCTGTATGCTTTTTAACCAGTGTGTCTTACCGATATTAGTTAATTGTAGAATCACTCGAGCCATCACTGTGTCGAAAATAATATACCTATATATATACATACATACAGATAGATAGAGATATGTAGATTTATATATATATGGGATAAAATATTTTATTTTTATGATAATCTGTTGTATTTAACTATAACTATAGTGTTCAACATCTTTATTGAACATTACAACCAGGAAACGAATTTTTTTTTAAAAAAGCCTCGTCTTCAAATGGATTATTGTCGTGAACTAATCCTCCAATATAACATTTATAACCTTCTTTTATTAAAAACTAGAAACTAGATAGATAGATAGATAGTTGTAAGTTAGTAATAGGAAAAGTGAGAGAAATATTTAACTGATTTTAGAGATATTTCAACCATGTTATATGATATTTATTGGGGAATGTTTTATTATAATGAAGATATATAGAAACAAAATATGAAGTTTGTAATTGCAATTTTTTGTTATTTTCCTACTGCGATTCGTCCTTGCGTAAAACTGCAATATCTATACTTTGCACTCATCTGCGCAAACTTCAAACTGTGCACGTGAAAATTGCAAGAACTGTGGTATGCACATGCGATACATTTCTTTGTCTACGTCTTATTTCAAATAACGATTCAAAACTCATTATGGCCCAAAAAATCGTAATTCGACCTTGATCAATGCACATTAAATGTCAAAATTCTTCGTTTAAAGCGTGATAAGGATTATATAGAGGAAATAAACGTTCGGTTAATGAATGAATATCAGAGAAAGAAAGGCTGTACTAAGGGAAGGAGGATATTACGCTAATCGAAGTAACCGAAGAATCCTTTTCTCTTTAAATCGCACTGCAACTGAATTACTCATACATAATGAATCTCATAAGAAGAGGAGTGATCGCTTGTTTGATAACAAAGACAGACTTTTGAATTTTATATTTCTACCAATTTTAACAGATTAAATGTTTCTGAACAGGTACTATAAAAATTCGTTTATAGTTATTTTTAAAGATTTCTAAATATATTTTTATGTTTTTTTGATTACATGTGACATGCTCATGTCATGTCAGGTGGAGGTTAGACTTGAAGCTAATTTTCCTCTAGGGTGTTAGGCCTTGAGCAATGCTGAGCGGATACTTCAAGTAAAATATAAATTCATATTTATAATTTTTTAAATGTATTCATTTATAAATGAAGTTATATTTATTAAAATAATATTCATAAAATCTCATAAAAACATTTTCCATTTTGATAACACCAGAAAATATAGTTGTAAATTTAACCACCTTGACGTCATAACAGAATATATCCAACTTATAATGTGTTGATATTTCTAGAAATCATTTAAAATATATATTCATAATCCATGGACCACAAAATTGAGATGATATCTAATTTCTTGTTTATACAAAACAAATTCTTATAATATTGAATTCTCTTAATATATTTCTTATATAATAAAAGATATAAAATATTTCGCATCATCTTATTATTGGGCATCCGTTTCTATTTTAGGAAACTCATAACACATATTAAATATAACTCATATATTTAAATATGTATCAGCCGAGAAGTGCAGCACTTCCAGATACGTCTGCAAAAATAAATTTATGTGATCTAAAAATAAACACTTCCCTAAAAGAATAGTTCTTAGTAAACATGCTTATGCTTTTTTCTTTTATATAAAGAAACAAAATAACATGTAAAAGATTTTGAAAAGCGTATGAAGATGTTCAAATTACATTTCTCCATCTTCCTTAAAATCCCGAAAATAAATTCCAGCTATCGAATATTATTTAAGAAAACGGGCAAGAGAATTTTCAATTTTCTTACTTTCAAATAAGAATAATTTATTTTTTTATTTTTTGCTTGTCTCAGTTGATTACAATCAATAACATTTCGGTAAAGTAGAAGAACAGCTGCTCGTTCTTCTTTTGTTTTTGCAGTAATTCAGTTCAGACGAATTCATCGAAACTCCGGAAAAGTAAATCAACAAGCTGCGTTCGATTTTATTAAATTTGTTCCAAATTTGAGAGGAAAACACGAACGGTACATTTTGTTCTCTTGAGATTAAAGAAGAAATTTTAGAGAAAATAAACGGACGCCATGCTCAGTGTTTGACAGAGTATTTACTAACTGTATAACTTTATTTGGCAAATTGGCCTTTCAAAGACAGGTTATTAAACTTAAGATATAATGTTTTCTTGTAGAGATTATTATAAATTGCACCGTATATAAAATAGACGGTAACATCAAAATAACTGCCTTCCTCAATGTTAATACTGAAATTTAGGTATGTAAGATTATGAAATGAATAAGGAATCTGAGTTATAAATGTTTATGTATAAGTGGATATTTTTGCCATAGATACCGTTTCAAATAGGAATAAATAATTCATCGAATAAGTATAGGAAATTGGTGAAGAGAATGAAAAAGATTCATTCAAACTAAAAATGTTATAAGGAAAGATGAAGCCAAATAAGAAATTCGTCGAATAATATTCACTTTTGTTACTATATTGCTCGAATAAATTAAAAACATTCCTTTAAACTAGATCAAGTTCACTGTAGTGAGTATATGATGAAAAAGTCAACAGACATCAATAGCAAATAAGGGCGTTTAGATGTAGATATACACGCAGATCGAATACATAGACGACAAAACACAGCCGTGACGTATAAGCTATACACGACAGCAATATTAGAACAAGCAGCAGCTTACAAGCAGTAATCGGTAATAAGCAAAAACTACAGAGACCACACAAAACTCAGCAGGAATTTGATTAGGCATATGTAACCTATGTAGCAATTCAGTAAGGTCTTTCCAAACGCCTGCTAGTCTCAACTGTCTCCTAGTTTTAGTTGTATCCGATAGCCGATTCATTATTATACGTCTAACTACTCAACACAAGTATCATTGCTGCCTCAATACTAAAATTCAAAACTCGGTCCATAGTTCAATTCCCAATCCATTAATTGCTTGAATTCAGCTCATCATTTGCACTTCGCAGGACTGAACTAATTCGCCGTTAATTCACTATAAGACTATATAAAAGATTTCGGTTGAGATAACCGGAAATTTATAGTTCCTTAACAAGGCTGAGAAAGTTCTCCTCCAATCAAGTACCTACATTTCTGTACCTAGTACCATATATTTTAATACCATTTACCATAGTTCTCAAATGGTCGCCAAACTCGTGGGTCATTGATTCAGCATCCAATGGAGCTGATTCTAAAACTATCTTTCCTAGGATGGAATTAATTGTTCTCTGAAGAAACATTACAGATTTGCAACAATATAATGTTTTTCGGTTATGATGAATTGCATTTTTTAAATCCCCATTGATATTCTAAAAGGTAGGCAGGCGTTCAATGCTGTCATATTAAGAAACTTTTTATTTTCGCGAGTTTTATGTTTGATTATTTTAGGATAATGCCCCATTTGGTGTTTTATAAAGTTTTAAATTATTTGAATGTTTTCAATATTATTCATTTCATTTTGAATCATACGCCGAAAAAGCATTACAGGATTAATACTTAATAATATAAAATAGTCTTTAGCCCAGCCCTTTTAATATCCCCTTTCTACTGATTTAAACATTTTTTTATTAAATATAGGTTGTTAATGGCAGAATATCAGCTTTGAAGTTACAATATTGGGATGTACCAAATTTGATTCAGGGACCTTTTATTCTTCAATAAGATGCTGGCTTTGGCATTGGAGTGGTTTAAATTTCAAAGCCTGTTTCACCAACTTTGATCACGAAACAAACGTAGGATTTTTCAGAAAATAGAGAATATTGGATAATGGTTTAAATATTCTTCTATAGTTTTAAAAACGTGTAAATAAAAGTATTTTTAGGTTTAGACTTGAAAGTAGCAAGAGAAAAATTTCCATTGAAATATTTAAAAAAATGTTTTTAAGACTATTAATGTGTTCCACTTTATTAAATAAAATTCGAGCATTTTTAAAATGAAAATATAAATTTATTTCTCAATCTGGCACAGCCCAATCCCTTTCTTTAAAGTTTGTCTTTTCCCGCTTTTTCTTAAACTATTTGCACAGTTTCTACGATATTTGAAAACATATTTTTATTCCTAAGCAAAAAATAATCATGGGAAATTATACTTAAAGTTTATCACATTTTTCTATCGAATTATTTTTTAAAAAAAATTGCGATTTAAATAACACATGTTATTGTTGATTTTTTAAAATCAATTGTAGTCCTATACGATACTTTAAAATAATGTTTGAATTCCTAAAATACATGTTTTGTAATACATTCAGTTTCCATTGCAATATATAAATCAGTACTATCAAATTAACAAATTCCAATACAATTCGTAAAAACTAAACATTTACTGCTATAATCACATATTGATAGCAAAGTAAAAATCTCAACACGGGCATTTTTGTTTCAATGATAATTGTTCGAATAATTGCTATTAATTGAAATAAATTTTATTTTAATTCTTTAGAATTTGCATACCTCATGATAAATAAAAACATAATCTGATTTTTGAAAAATCTTTGCTTATTAACCTCACGATCAGCTGTTCAATTTAATCTGGCATATTATTTTCAAAGAGTAGTAAACCCTATGCCTGCTTTTTGGGGATTTTCTGCAACAATTTTATTCTAAGATATATTTGTATTATCATCTTGTAAATGATTTTTGAAATTTTCCTGTAAATCTGTTTCCAAGATTTACTGGAAAGGAAAATGATGAATTTATCCAATAAAATTCTTTAAGTATTTATCTTTTCTTTTAAATGTGCATATTTTCTGACTCAATGATCTTCTTAATTTACGACTTGGAAGAAGTTAAATTGCATAGATGAATTGCAATAATATTTAATTCTTGGAAGTAGACGAAAGATGTTGTTGCGCAAAGTGCTCTTACCCAAGATCAATGATGGTAAATTCTTGGTTGAGTAAATCCTCTTGAGTGAAGGAAGCTCCTTCAATGCCCATTCTATGGGTATTGAAGGAGCTTCCGTGGTTTCTGAATATTCAGGTCAAAGATTTTTAGTCTTTTAAATGAGTTTTCTGAATGCTTTTGAAACTTATTTTAAATATAAATAATCATTAATATATTAAATTACCCGATTTATACGTCTTATTTATTTTATCAAGACATTCAACTATCAAATAAATTTCATTTCATTTAAATTCTTTTTTAATATTAAATAATAAACGTAAACTGCTAATCGCGTCGTTTCGTTGCATCGTTTTCTCTCTTACATTGCTTACTATTCAAAGTTGTCTTGCCAGCTTTTGTGAAAATTTTGGATGATGATTTTTTTTATTTGTACATAACAAATTTCTAGTTACATGATATATATTATTTTAAAAGCGCATAAAATTATATTAATTAAAAGTAAGTATTTTTAAATAAATTCTTTTTTATTTATTTATTCTTCTGTTTCTTAAAACCCTGTTTCCTTTAAAAAAATTTGAATAAGAATTTTTCAGTTACCATGAATAACAGCTAAACTTATTAATGTAGACATTCCTCGCTAAATACGACAAATGTTGCAAACAATTTGAAAGCTCTTTAAGAATGTATATCTTAGATGGCTATACAAAGCGGTAATATACGGCTATTAAGGTTACAATAAGAATTTTCAGGTTTGCCACATTTAGCGAAAAATAACTTAAAATAATTCAACTCTGGCAATGAAGCATTATTTTTTTGTCGACACGTGTGCGAATGGCACGAGATATCAGTCTTCACGCGAATAGCTTTATTTCAAATAAAATTATACATTCTGCATCTGTTAACCCATAAATAGCCTTATCCAAAACCATTTCTTACATTTATCCTAAATTTATCGAAAAATAAACTGCTTTTGAAACCAAGATAATGTCGACGTTGGAAAAAGCTAAAATTCGCAAATGGATCTTAATGGCTGTCGCAAGTGATAAAAGCAATAAAGGTGTGACCATACAGCACATTAAGAAGTTCTTGGATTCCAAACAGGATGGATTATCCAACAAACCTGAGATGAAGCTTATTTTGAAAAGGCTTTTAGAAACTGGTCATTTGAAGAAAAAGGATGGAAAATTTGTCATCAAGAAGTCCAAAAATAAGGTTCCTGCTAAAGTAACGAAAAGATCGAAATCACCGTTAAGAAAGACTGGTCCAAGAATTGTAAAACGACCCAAGCCTACCTCCAAAAAGCCCAGCAAAATACAGGAAGCGATTAATGAAAACTAATTGCTAATCACTGCAATAGAAAAAAAAATCCATCTCATCTTAATTAAAAGAAAAGAAAATTAGTTTTAAATTCAAATTAATATTTATTTAAATCCCCATATGGAATTGTTTTTTCAATCCAAAACAGTTTATTAAGCCAACTTTTGACTGTTATTTCTTCTGTATTTCTGATGTTGTTCGATTTTATTAAACTTCTGTATTTTTGCTATTCAAATAAACAAATAATTAATTCTTTGTATTGATTTAAATGTGTTTTAATAGAAGATTTTGAATTATTTGAGTGTAGCCGTCATTATGGTTAGTTAGATAGTAATAATCCATATAACATATATTTCATAAAATGACATAGTTGCTTTGAATTCGGCATATTTAAAAGTTAATGTTCTGGTTTGTCGCCAAGCAATATAGAATCGTGCCGACCTTTATAATAAAGATTATATTTGGCTGGAAATTGGCACAAAGAATTCAGCACTAAATGACCTAGATTTTGACTCAAGATTCCAAACTCAGCAATTTCATTTCAGATTTAAATGGCTAATAATTAATTTTTAGCATATGTTTTGCAAACTGAATGACTGCTCTATAACACATTTCTATAGCTAAGCAGCTTTTTATTATTTTTAACCGATGGTTTATAATGTATTTAAATAATTATTTGAAATTAATTTGTTTATTATGTTTCTCATTACATTATAATATTAAAATATATTGCTAGTATAGAATTTGTGATAAAATGGCAGTTAGAAATTTTCCTTGACAACAATTTGAGGGTAAAATCCTATTTTAGCCCACCTCTGGCGACTTTTTCAGAATCTCGCCAATTTTTCAAAATCACGCCAAATCGAAAGTATTTGAAAGTAATCGAAAGTACCAATAAGATTAAATAGTTTTCTAACGGAGTTTAAATCAACCAATAAGGTTCCGTAAGGTTGTCGCATTTCTCTTCAAATGTTGTCAGGGTTGCCATTTTAAAATCATTATCGCTGATAATTTGGCGAGTTTTTAAATTGGCGTCAGAGGTGGGCTAAATTAGGATCGACCCCAATTTGAGTACACTAAAATTCAAAAAAAGTATCTTTTAAAATGCAACCGAAATGTATATTAATAAACTAAGATGCTTTAAATGGCCATTAATATGAAATTTGCACAGATACAAAACTTAATTACAAGTAGAAAATGACCATTTTTTCCAAGACATTACATTACATTTTACTCTACAGTGCTGAAGTTTAAATCTTTTTGGCGAGTTTCTCAAAATGTCGTAGAATATATAATAGTGATAGTAATTAATTGGTGAATATTTTAATGTTTGAGGTGATTTTAGACAGTTTAGTGAATATGTGGTCTTGTATATTTCTGCTTATTTCAAATATCCCTTTTTTTCCAGTAATCCAAAGAATATATGGTGAAATAAGATATAAGAAGAAGTGAAATTTTAACAGCTTCCAAAATATTGATTTTATATTGAAAATAATTATTTCTTTGATCATTGAGTTCAAGAAAAACTGATGACTGATGATAAATTAAATTTCGTCTGTAATGGCAGAAAACATGCCCTTAAACGAAGATTGTCTGCAAATCAAGGAATAATTTGTACACTCTAAGGCTTTTTCTCAATGAGGACTAAACTTTTATTTAATGTGCAAGCCTAAAACGATGTGTGCTAGGGCAAAGGCGACAAACATAATCAGCTCCTATAAATTCATACTTATATTTATATTTAAGTCCAGAAAAGAAAGGACTGGTGAATAACTAATATGCTTCCCTTTTTTATCGTTTTAGCATGAAGTTTTTTGTGTTGATTGAAGTTTAATGAATTAGTTCTAAATTGCAGTTTAAATTTTAGATACGATGACTGAAAATTATAGAGATACATAGCAAAAAGAATAAAACTGTTTGAAGTTTCTGAAAATTAAACGTTTTAGATTTTTAAAAAAAGTAATTAAAACAATACTGCGGAAGTCATCAAACGCTACTTAATCAGATATTTAAGTAAAAAATTTTATGACCATTATTCTTATTGGAATATTTTGCACTCAACTGTGACTAGTTATTAGTGAAATAAATTGTAAAATGCTACTTCATTCACATAGGTAAATTATTTCACTAATTCTTGCTTACATTTCTATGCTGATATTTTAAATGGAATTAGTTTGTTTGCAGATGATACGATTAAATTCTTTGGTATTTTTTCGTTGTCCGGGAACAAATGTCATCAGTGTGAACCAAACATAAAGCAAGTCGCCAAGCGAAGCGAAAGACAAAACAGGTGGAAATTTGGCGGAATTCTGCATTCTTCGGCTGTTTCCTCCTCCTTCAGATAAAGGAAAAATACCAAATATTTTTCTCTTAATATCTTTTGTCTGGTTTAGTGATAAATAAATAAGTTATTTTTGAATCAGTTTAGAAGATACTTTCTTAGTTTCTATCACTAAGCAAGTCATTTTTTTATATTAATAACTATTTTTATTGTAACCCTATAAGGCGTTTGTTTATCAACTCTTGTGTCCATTCACGATAGCGAATGGTTGACACAACTTAGTCATGGATGTCAAAAAAAAAATCTCCCCATTCCAAAATTAAATTAAAAATAGTGTAAAGCATTTTAAATAATGCATTATTAGATTGCATCTGAAATTGTTTCCCTTTATTTTTAACATTGTCTAATTTTTATATTTGATGTATAATTTATTATTTTAAACCATGCATATGGATAAATTATTTGGCTCGGCTGCAGTCTACATTTATGTTCACAAAATTGATCAATTCATGCCAAGTTATCGAATTGCCAAAGAAATTTCATAAGGAAAAAATATCCTAATCGAATAATTGCAGTTTACTTGTAAGGAGTATAAATTTAAATCTTCTTCAAAGCACAGGTAAAAATGCTGTCATCATTTGAATTTGATTCAATTTCAATACTTATCACGACGGACAAATAATCTAATCTAAAAGATACTATAGAGAAATTTAAATTTTTTTATTAACGATACAATGTAATCTGCCAAATTCTGTTTCCGAAAAAAGAAAAAAGCGCTTGCACAACTGTTAAGGTGCGTTCACACGAGACCAACTATTGCGCAATCGTTATCCTCCGGCTGTTGACCTGGCCAACTATCTCAACGAAGTTGTATCGACTGTTCATACTAGGACAATACAGGTCAACAGCCAACGGACAACGATTGCTCAATAGTTGGTCTCGTGTGAACCCACCTTAACAGTTGTGTAAACGCTTTTGTCTGGACAATGGCCAATTGTCCTGACTGTACAACCATTGGTCCTTGTCCCATTGTGGTTGCGTGATTTTCTGATAGTAGGTGTAATTTTCTACTACGCGCAATAGTTGCTCTCGTGTGAACCTATCTTTATGAGCAACAGCTGGCTTCTTACCATCCAAATGCTACCATTTGTGGTAACGTGGTAGGGGCAGTAATAAAACATTGATATTTCGCAACAACAATTTGCATTGCTCTATAATTGTCATGTGATCTTAAAGAAGAAGGCGTGATCTTTTGTTAGGGTTAGTTCTGAAGAGTAAGAGCCAGCATTCAAAATATTTTTGGGCTTTGTCCATGACTTGATATGGAAAGATTTGAATTGAATTTATGATTTCATGAGATAGTTTTTATTAAGATATCTTATTAATAACATCCATGTGTTTACTGATTCTAAAAAACATACTCAATTTGAAAAAACATTCTAAGCTACTTATTTGGTTTGTTCGGAATTCGCACTATTTACTAAGTTTTTAAATAATGGTATTTTAACCGATCGATGCATGAGACTGACACGCGATTTGAACTTATCTCGTGAATTGCATCATTCAAAATAAGATGGATCATTCCTTAAATCGGAATTTACTTCTTCACCAATATCTCCTTCCAAAAACATCTTACAATTATTCCAAATTATTCGACTTAAAAGCCTTATTCAAAATCAAGAAAATGTCATCCCTAGAAAAAGCCAAGATCCGTAAATGGATCTTGATGGCTGTTGCAAGTGTTAAAGGCAGCAATGGTGTAACTATTCAACATATCAAGAAATTCTTGGATAAAAAGCAAGATGGATTGTCTTTGAAACCTGAGACCAAACTTCTTTTGAAAAGACTTCTAGAAACTGGGTATCTGAAGAAAAGGGACGGAAAATACGTCATCAAGAAATCCAAAAAGTTGAATCCTGCCTCGAAAACGAAAAGAGCTAAATCTCCCTTAAGAAAAACTAATCGAAGCGGCTCAAAAAAGCCGAATTCTACCTCAAAGAAACCTAGCAGTCTGCAAAAAGCCATCTCTAATAGCCAATGAAAGAGACTTTTACATTGTAGCACCAAAAGAATCAATGGATTGAAATTTAAATAAAATGTAAAGAAGATATTTTTACTGAAATTCAAAAAAAATACATTGATTTTCTGTATTGAACTGGGCCTTTCATTAAAAAACACTTTTAAAATTAAAATATATGGCACAATTTTTCATGAATATTGTCGAATTTGGGTTAAAATCCTATTTTAGCCTACCTCTGGCGACTTTTTCAAAATCTCGCCAAATCGAAAGTGTTTGAATTAAAAGGTTAAGGAAAAAGAATTCTTACCTTTCGCCAAAAAATTCTTATTATTCGCCAAAGGTGGGCTAAAATAAGATCGACCCTCGAATTTGTGTCATGCTTTAAATTTCCAACAAGTTTTTGCCATTATAGAACCATGAGTAAGATACTTAATAATAAAGGGTAAAGGATTGGAGATTCGTTGGCGAGTACAAACCAAAAAAATTTGACAGATGATTACAAGGCCACTTTGGTTTTGTGGCTAAATTTGGTGAGTTTTGGTTCTTTCACCGGTAATTATTAAGAGCCGATTTCAGAGATGCTGTAAAATCTAATTGGATAAAACATATATGGCAAGTTCTCCCAAAGCAAAAATTTGCTTAGTGACTGTACCGTATATTTTGATTTAGTTTTACAGCAAGCAATAGCTGCTAATCTTTAAACGTGTCATAAGCTATTGAAAAAAGACACCGGAATTAGAGTTGAATTAAAAGTACTCAAATCATGAATTTTTTTAAGCGATAGCTTTCCAAAATTTACATTATAATTACTATTGAGACTTATTATTTGGCAAACATATTGCGAATTTGGCAGAACCCTGCATGATTTTCTTTAATTTTACTTAAATAAATTTATCAACAAGTTAAACTAAATGTTGTTTAGTTCCAAAATTATAAAATAGTCTTCTTTAATTTATCGGTTTTATATAAATTTCATTTATTATTTGGAGTTGGGAATAGAAGAGGCAGATTTGAAATTATATTTATTTTCTCAAATTTCTGCTTTTCTTATCCAATCTCTGAACAAGATCAAACATTGACTAGAATTAAGAAATAAAGGTAACGGAGTTGTTTACAGCAGATTACTTCTGGTTTAGAATATAGGAAATTTTAATCATTTGTTTCAAAATGATTGAATTTTTTTAAAAAAATATGAAGTGATGAGCAGAGTCTTCGAAAAGAATGTTTTTGTGGTTTACTGATTTCAAAAATATTGGTTGTTTATCGAAATAATAGGTTTATAGCACATAATGTATAACATTGCAGACTTTTTTAGCTCATAGTATTCCACAAAAATCGAACTATAACGGCAACCAAGTTTATTGTTTTATAAATAACTGTTACAGCAATAGTGCATAATACTTATATACTGGAAACCGTATGAATATTACGAATGAAACACCTGGGCAAATATATGCTGCTACATTTTAAGGGAAAATTAAAGCATCACATGAATTTCGTCATATAGAAAAGGAAGAAAACAAATCATTTATGAACATATTTGAATTCATTTTTGTTATCTTTTAAGTGTTTTTTCCTTCATAGTTATCATATTTTTTTGAAATTCTGGCAGAAAAACTGATTTTTTGTGTATGGATTTGTTTCAAAGTTAATTTCAGTTTCGTTCAATTAGTTAAAATTATTTTTATAACTCTTAGAGCTTATTTCTCATTTCGCCTGTTGCTGGTCAGCAAAAAAATATTCATTCCATCTCTTCCTCTCATTTTAAAATTGTTTTGTTTTTCTGTTTTCTAAATGCATCATTTTAATTTTTTCATGTAATTAATATTTAACAAGATTTGTAAGCAGTTACTCACCAATCACAATAAAATTGTTTGCAAAATTCGTCATTGCATTTTTTTTCTAAGTATTAGCCAAATATGTTTCGTTAGCCACTTACAATAATAAAGTGATGACGAATAATTAATTACTAGAAAACTACAAGATTTAAAAACAAATAGTCTTTAGCGTTGCAATAAAACTTTATCAAAATTATAACAGACGAACAAACATTAATTATAAACCTAACCAAATGTCACTAGTCTGCAATCTTTATATAGCTAAAACAAAAAAGCAAGATGGCTTCTATGGCCTAATGCGTAAAAATATCAAACCCGGACGGTAAAGATTCGAAAATAAAAAGTAAAAAATCAGAATTTTTAAAAAAGGACAATTCATTTAAATTTTAAGTACTTGTTCTTTTAATATTGCTACGAACATGTAGTTTTGCTTTCCCGCTCTAATAATGCCATCGTAAGGAAGACAGATTTACAGTAATCTATCTTGTATAGTGAATGGGTGTGACGTCAAAGGTCCCAGGTCTTGGCGACCAACTTGTCATCGATGTGGCAACTTGGCGACAAAATGGATTATACCCGAAACACTGAGAATTTTCCCTAGCCGTCCATTAGGAGCCGATATACATTCAAAATGATCCTGATTGGTCCAGAAGGCTTTTAGCCCAGCCTTCCGTCACTATATAAGGCAGCCAGTCTGCTGAGTGAGAGGAATCAAGCCGAACTGCTGCAGAGTTGAATCGAGAAGACCTGAACCGATAGGTCTTGGAAGCTGAACGGAATAAGGCGGTGGTCGATCGAGTAGACCTAAATAGAGAGGTCTTGAACTGAGGAGTCCTGAACGGAGGATTACTGGATAGCTGTATGGCGTATTCTGACGAAGCCTGTGACGACGTCGGGAGTGGAGCTGTCCTGAACTGAGGACTAGTCCCGTTGTGTGAAATAGTGAGTCAGCAGTGAAGGCAAGAAAAGACACAGGAGTAGTTTCAGCCTGTTTGGGAGAGATCTGCGTGGGAGTAGACAGAATCCCTTAAAGATTCCCTCTCTTGCTTAATTCTGTCTGGCCGCTTTGTGAGCTGTGGACGTTGTCACTGCAGAATTGTTATTACTGTTGCTATTGTGGGCTATTATATTCAGTAGAGTACTGCTGTGTGATGTCATGTGTGTTTGGCTCGGCTGTATATAATTGTCGTCTCCTGTCTTCCTCCTGTAAATAAATGTGTGTGTTCTGTCGTCTACTAAAGGATTGATCATTCTGTGTGCATCATCATCATCTCACACCATACACACTCACTATACGAGTAAAAAAAACTGACGGATTAGTAGGATAGGAAATCCATAACAATATTTTTTCCTGTTTCCATTGTTTAACAGTAGAAGAAATTGTGCTCTACGGAACTGATGGTTGGCATTCGTTATGAATATGATATATAACACCACATTGATATTATTCAAACTGATTTTTTAAGACTTTTTAACCATTTACTGATGGTATTTAAGCCAAAATGGTTAATTATAAACAGGTTTATATAGCAAAGATTTCTTTAATCGTTTGCAATATCTAAATCATTTATTCCATAAATCATCTTTATTTACAGTAACCCTGATTGAATTTAGACAGGATATGCATTGAAATCCCGACTTAATGGCATATTTATGTAATCGTTTACAATATCCGAATCATTAATTTAATAATTTTTTTCCCTTTCTCGCTTTCTTTAAAAAAACGTTTAATATTTTGGCAACATCATCGAATTTTTTTTTTATATTTTGAAAGCATAACAATGGTTAAAAATGACTGATTTATAAAATTAAAGAATATTATTAGGAAAAGGTGTACTTTTAGAACTTTCCGTCCATCATCTTAAAGAAAATATTAATTTCAGGTCAATCAATGCTCGGAATTACTTCAAGGCTAATGAATATGTGATTTAATTGAAAATTTTAGAACGCTTTACACATGGCGAACCAGCTGGTCGCCAAAGGCGGCTAGTACATAAATAATTTTTGCATAAGTTTCGATATTCATTAAACTGATATCTTATTCCGACTTTAAAATGATACCTGTGCTATTGAAATTTCTTTGAAGATTTCTAGTCATAATTTTGACTGTATTCCTTTGAGATAATGACAACCACTGGTTTACCACTTTCACACATATTTATTTATTCATTCAATTGGTATTCCAGTCTGTCATATGACTCAGTCTCCAATGCTAAATTGTTGTTACGATTTTTGACTAAATATGATAATCCTGGCAATCACATAATCATTTATGTTGCTTATTGAAGGTCCATCCTCAATAAACAACATAGATAGAATCAAATAATTACCCATTAAATTTTTAGAAGATTGGCATGATTTTAGTGATCATTGAGATAAATTTGGCCATATATAACACAAAGATATTCATAAGATTCATATTGACATTTTTGATTTTTAAAAGAATAAATTTTCAAAACTCAGGCATACTGAATTAAATTTATTAGAATTATCAGCAAGAGTAAAATGCAGGATGTCAAAGCTGGAGGAGGCTTGAATTTCATGCACTTTAAAATTCATTGACTAAAATGAAATTTTCACACCTTGAAGAAATTTATCTTTAATGTCTACTTTATTATATTTCCATTTTAATTCAAGTATCCCAAAAACTTTAATCCGGAAGGTAATTTGGGTAGACATCAAATTTAGACCATGTTTGAAAATTTCATTATAAGAAATCCGTAAACTTGTTACAAGTTTCAGGACAGCACGCAATAAATTAATCACGAGTGCATCTTAATGAAATCAAACACGCCTAAACTTGATAAAGGATTAAAGCTTTAAGCTAAACAGCTGAGGAGCCTATCCTCCTACGCTTGTTGTTACGCAAGATTATGACTTACTCTAGAGTCATTTTTACTCATAAACTCTTACTGAGAGGAAGATTTATTCCAGAAATATCAAATCTCTCAAAGCTGATCATGGACTTAAGCCGGAATTATTTATTTAATGAAGTCAACAGGGAATTACCCTACATTTCTTGAGATAAGCTTAAATATTTTATTAATAAGTTGCGCTAATTTGGGTTTACTGCAAGTGCGTGTAAAAATCGAGTAGAGGATCGGCCGATTGATTATTTTGTGGCATAAAGACTAAATCTGGAAAACATATGCAAAAGAAGAATTCTTACTCCTTTTAATTACAGTGAATGACACGAACTGTGATTTTTTTTTTGGTTGAATTAGAACAAGCTAAGCAGAAATGCTTAATAGTATGGGGATAGTAGATTGAGAAACCTAGAACCCTATCTATAAAGGAAGTTGCATATATCTTATTCAAACATGCATATATAAACGATATTTTTCCATATGGGATATATTTTTTTAACACAAGATCGTCGTCAAGTTTTCAAAATTTAAGTAAACAAGTTTGAAAGGATTATTAAATATATATTCCGAAATAATACTGTCTCAAAATTAAATTTTTACATAGTCTCGCAATTC
>JAPMOQ010042376.1:762526-871995 GCA_026543055.1 Argiope trifasciata | reverse complement strand
TTAAAATAATACTCTGGGGCTACATCATGCTTTACACTCGCTTCCAAGACATGAACTGATTGTTTATGGCAATGGCCGATAGAGGGCCGAGGAAACAGTTACGGTTACACTTCTTTTTTTTTTTTTTATTCATGCGGGAGGGCAAATCTTTTTTTGACACGAGATATTTTAATTTTGCAACAACAAAAAAATTGATTAAACTTATTCTGGTTTGACAATGTCAATTTTTGTATTTCTTAATGCTTCTTTTTATGAATTGCAAATAAAAATAAAAGAGGGCAAATATATTTTGTACCTACTGCATATAAAACTATCTAACAAATTTTAAACATCATTACATGATATTGATCCGATTTTCCAGAAACTAAAGATTAAAATTAAAATCAATCACCGTTTAAAATTAATAATAAGTATTAAGAGCAATATTTTCTTCGAAGTAATTAAAAACAGAGTTCGATTATAAAGAGCTCAACTTCGAATGCTAACACTCGTACAACAAAAGACATTAATTCTAAACAGATAGGTGTTATGATTTAAAAGTGCTTATTTATTTTTCAAAACCAGTGAACCGGTATGGGAACAAAGTTCCTCACTTGTAATCACTGTTCAAATCCGCTCGCAAAAACGAAGATTCCGCCATAATTACAGTGTAAGGTTATAACAGCTGAGCACTCTTTCTCGGAAAGACCGAGGAAGCTAACCTGCAAAAAGAGCGGAAGTCGCGGAGCGTAAAAGCCAACGTAAAATCTCGATTCGGTTGCATCATTCAGAAGACCGCCTTTCATTGGTTGAATGAAAATAGCATCAACCATATTTGGCACGTTATCGCTCTATTTTTAGTTTATGAATGGCTCCCGCGCTAATCATCTAATAAAAATTTTTGAAAACTTTTTTTTTTGTTTGTTTTGTGGCCAAGATAAGCTAAGAATAGATATTTTTAGAATGAAGAAAGAAAGGGGGGGGAGTTTAATATCTGATTTTATAAATGATTTATTAAATAAGTAAATATTTTATATCATGATGGCAAATGTTTTTCATTCGTAAGGAAAGTCATTATTGCATCATTCCCTTTATTTTATTATATTATTATTATTACTTTCTGTATATTTTTATGGAGAAATTATTTTCCATATCTTATTTTGCTCATAAAAATGTGTTTTTATTAATCTTATTTAAAACGAAATAAATTGAGATAAGCGAAATATATAAATGAACAGAGCACAAAGCAACACATAATAATGGACTGAAATGAGTTAAAAAATATTTTTTCCATAAGCCAGTACTTTGTTTTAATATCATTGTTGTTATTCGGTATCTTCAAATCATATGTTCATTTCAAATTAAAAAGGGAAGAACTGAAAAAAAAAGAACAAAAATTCAGCAAAAAAAGAAAAGTTTTATTTCACTGATAACTGGTCATTTTTCAAATAGTTTTGGGGATTATTATAACTCATTTACTTTAAGAAAACTGATACTTTGTTTTAATATTATTGTTTTTATTGAGTACCTTCAAATCATATGTTCATTTCAAATTAAAAAGGAAAGATCTGGAAAAATAAAGCGCAAAAATTCAGCAAAAAATGAAAAGTCTTATTTTATTGATATCTGATCATTTTTCAAATAGTTTTGGCGATTATTACGACTCATTTACATTAAGAAAACTGTTACTTTGTTTTAATATTATTGTTGTTATTGAGTACCTTCAAATCATATGTTCATTTCAAATTAAAAAGGAAAGATCTGGAAAAAAAAGCGCAAAATTCAGCAAAAAATGAAAAGTTTTATTTCATTGATATCTGGTCATTTTTTCAAATAGTTTTGGGGATTATTATGATTCATTTACATTAAGAAAACTGATATTACCTTAGGATGGGAAAAAGATAACTCTATGGTTTATCTGGTTGACTGGTTAATTGCGGTGGGGTGGGGATTGATAACGTAAACAAACTACATACACATATCTAAACATTTGTTCTGAGATGAAAGTTAACCCATATAAACTAAAATTAGATTATAAAATAATATAAGATTCTATAGATATAGATAATAAACATAAGATATCCCAAGATAACATAATTATGAGATCTCGACGTATTATAGCTATTTAAAGATAACTTACTTATAATTTATCGCAAAGAATGGAGATAAGATTTCTAGATTATCTCCAGATACTGGGATGAACTTCTCTATGACTATATACTGTTACAATTTCGAGAAATAGGCTAATATGGAAAGCTTTAGAAATACCAACTTTTTAAAGTTTTCTAGTGTAAACTGTTAATTTATAGTAGCTTTTATTTCCCATCATTCAGTTACTTTAATATTATCATCATTTGACCAATTTTAAAAAAAAGTGCAAAACATATAATTTTGCGAAAAAAAAATAATTTTTGTATGTCTCTCTCTCAAAAAAAGTTTCATTTCTTCTTATTATTATGGTTGATTCGTATGGTGATTTGGCAACACTGGAATAATCTGTTTTTAAGGTTCAACATTGTTGTCGCATGTATTCATACTGCATTTGTTAAAAAAAATTTGCACTATTTTGAACAATTTTTTAATAAAACAAAAACAGAAATATAAAAATTCTTATTTTTTTTATTATATATGAAATATGTTTTTCTTTTTAAAATTTTACTGTACAGCTCTTGTGTGTGTATTTCAAAACCGAGAAAAATGCTTAATTGTTAAAAATCATTTACTTATTTATTTAAATAATTATCTGAAAAATATCGTTATTTTATTTTTAAATCAGAAACTATTTTCTAATTATTTATTATTTGCAAATAATATCAAATAATAAAAAACAGATTTTGGTTTTTAAAATTTTTTGCTATTTCTTGATGTGTTTATTTTTAGATCTAATTTTGATTCACTCATATTTTCATAAGGTCCACTAACAGTATATATCTATGAAATTTTTAAGTATTTTAATATCTTTAAAATTTATTTTTAGATTTTTAACAACCCAACAAACAGTTCTGAGAAATTTTTAATGATTTATACACAAAGCTGCGTTTTTATTTGAATTTTCATAACTTGCTGTTTTATCTTTATTATTATTATTATTTACTAATAATTTGCACACAACCTTTTTTTCTCGTCAGAACTTTCCAAAATATTGACGAGTATAATTGATTGCGAAAATATTATTTGTAGAGTATTATTGGTATTCAATACGTCGCATCAGATGGCTTGCTTGCATCAGTGAATTTCGAAAAATCGTTTGCTAAATTGAATGATTACGTTTCAGAAAATGAAATGAGTTGTATTTGGTAAGCACAAATAACGAAAAGACAAAACAGGGTTCTATTATTATTATTATTATTTAATAATATTTATGTAATCATGAATCAATAATATATTTCATGCCAATCACAATATTTGTATTTGAAAACAAAAAGTTCTGAAAATCTCCTAGCATTTTGTGATTTTTTGTTAACACTTATTTCAAATTATTATAAAGCTATTTTTTGTATTCCATCATTATTGTTTGTTAAATTGTTTGTTGTTTTTAAAAACACACACACACACTATATATTAATTAAACATTTTTATTTAATGCGACTTGAGTCATATACGCAAAAACTAAATGGATAGAATTTTCAAAAGGTAAAAATTATACCAATAATAACATATTATTTTCTTATTCAGAGAACTTAATAATCAAGTAATCATTAATTAAATCAAATTTTGATTTTTTACCAGTAGCTCTACCTAGTGGTAAGTTACAGAAAAAATTATCTCGAGATTAAAACGTGAAAGTAATAAAAATAAAAACCTCTATTGTTTTAAAAACAAAATAAAAGGTGGGTTAAAGAATTGTTTTAATAAACAATATTACATACTGATTATTAAAATTTTTCAAACAGTTTCTGATATCTGAAATTAACGTAAATATTCTTTTCAAATAAATACAATAATACAAAGATTACGTAAAATACAAAGATTATTGAATTAAAAATGAGAATTAGTTTTAAATATAGTAATAACACTATTGTATTAAGATTTGAATTTTTTTTTTTTGTAAGAATGAATTCGTTACTTACAGTTAAATTTTTACATAATACTGATACTATGATGAATCAGTAAAAATTTTATGATCTATTTTAAAGAAAACAAATAAGCAATCCAAACGATATTTCTTATAATCATAAAATGAACAATAAAAAAAATCATGAGTGATGATTATATTTTTTGAATCATGAATTAATCATTATTTCATGCCAATGATTTTTTTACCTGCAATTTCCAAAATAGCATCTGAGGTTTCCGGCCAAAACTATAACCCCAACATCAATTAATGTTTAGCTTCAAGTATGAATAATTTTCCCGATTTATATACAAAAAAATACAAAATAATTTAAAAAATATTTTTTGGATCAACAAATGCAGAGTATTATTTCATTTGAATCGATTTTAAAAGTTTCAAAACCGACTCTGCATCTCAGCGATTCAATTTGGCGACGACTTGGCGATGCGCAGTTTTGGCGATAAAAAGCTCTGCAACCCTGTACGTCACCTGGAACAACAGCGGCCGAAATTCATCCTTAGCCTAAAATGACACGTGCAAGTAGCTAGCATTTGAGTTACGCGCGAAGAACACCGTTTTCTGTATCGTCTGTCAGACCCTGTCAATAGTTTAATTAACTATTATTGCTACTCAATAAAATTAAATTTAGGTTAATAAAATTTTTTAAAGATGGCTATGTGGGTATTCGGCTATGGATCTCTCATTTGGAACCCCGGTTTCGAATATTTAGATAGTAAAGTCGGTTATATCAAAGGCTACAATCGGCGATTTTGGCAGGGCAATGACTTTCACAGAGGTAACCCTGACAAGGTAAATGGGTTTGTTTATTTACGTTGTTTTAATTGTTTTTTATTGATTTAAATTGTTTATTTCTTTTGCACAAATGCAAGTCGTTGCGCGCAAGTCATTTTAATGAAATTCTTTACTTGGTAACGCCGCACTCTGTTGAAAACTATGCAATATTTATTCTGCGTGTATTAAATCACAGCTGAAAAGAAGTTAGTTTATTATTTTTATTTTCTTTCTAATAATAAAATAGTTCAAATTGTTGCAGATTTGAACTAACATTTTGCAGTATTACAATAATGATAATGACAGAGAATTGCAGTTATATATAGTGACCGGCATCAATTTGTTGTTAATTATAATTATAAATTCTCTTTAATTTAATTTATTAACCTCATAAAAACATTGCTGTCATTAACGTATTTAGAAATGAATTAAAATTAATAACTTTTAAGTTCCTCAGCAACTTATTATTAAATTAAATAAAGTAAATATTACGAGATAAAAAAATAGTTTTTTACCCGCAATAAATTATATTTTTTTTTCAAAAAAATTATAATTTTGGTAATTTTTATTAAATTTATTATCTGTATCAAATTTATTGTTTTTTTAATTGATTTATGTATGTTTTGCTTTTTACTGAATTGTGTAAACAAGCATAATCGAATTGTCTTTAATGTACCGATTTCTAAAATTACGTTTAGAAATTTAAAAATAGCTAAATTAATATATATATGGTAAAGATCGGCGTGATGTATTTGTAGTAGATTATTTTCAAAATTAGTGTGTATAACAAATTATTGAAACAAATAATGTGCAGTATTTAGCGTTTTAAACATTAATATTATGTGATAAATTATATAGATAGAATATCTGTTCTCTTTTTACAATGAAACTTAAATTAATGAAAATGAGAATTCGAATAATTGCTATTACTTTTAGATATAATATCGTGTTGAGCTAGAACATTGCTTTCTTTTATTTTAATTGTTATATTTTACCGAGATTGCTTGTTTAAGATTCATGCTTTAAGATTTCATATGCATACCATTTAATGTACGTATAATAGTTATAGCACAGTTTTTTAAAAATTTCTATCGCCATATAATGTATATATTTTATTACAAAAACTTGTTCAAGACCATAAAATAAGTTTACTATTACAAATATTATTCCTTGCATCTAATTATCCAAATATGCAGTATTTCGTTTTTTAGATACGTGAAAGCTTAACATTCTGGATTAATGCAGATAAATACTATCATCTTCCTGATGCAGTTTATCTCATGACTAACACTCATTTCTTTATTCGGGTGATAGTTGAAATACCATTTGTATTATTTAATGCATCTCTGAATACTGTCAGTCTGATATCATTACGAATATGTCTCGACTTATTGTCATGAATTTTGCTAGTTTATTCTGATTATTTCAGCATCGGTGGACTGCTAATCTGTGACTTGTCACGTCTTTCCCCTCCCTTCCCTTCACTACCCCTCTTTCGTCCTGACTTCGCTACCAATCTGGATTTAGGATTGATATTGATTTTGGTTGGAATATTTGAAAGAAAGGCATCAATTTATATCTTATTCTCCCTTAAATTATTACTAATATTATTTATTTTACTAAAAAGAGAATGAAAGTGAAACCTAGTTAATACGAATATTTTTATTTGATTTTATTTAATTCCTTGAATTTCTTGCTAATGTAAAGGCCTTATCACATGGCGAAATATCGTCGGCACTTTCCGTCAGCAAAGACAATGAAAGTGACGTCACTTCAAAGTTTCACATGAATGGTCGAATTTCGTTTGCGGACGATATATCCGTCACTATCAACTGCATTTTCTAGCTGGTTAGAAAAAGTTGTCGATTATGAAACTTGCTTGACCGGTTCTGAGGGTAGAAACGGAAAATTGCTGACAGAAAGTGCAGACGATATTTTGCCGTGTGATAAGGCCTTAACGGTAGATAATTGTCTATAACTCGCATTTATTTTTTAGTTCGACTTCTAAAATTTTTAATTTTTTTAATTTTTAATTTTTTTCATTAAATACTTCTATAAATTACTATTATAATAATTATTTATAAACCTAATACAGAGCTTTATTCTAATAAAGGAGTCTGACTTTCTAAAATTAAAAAAATTTTATATCTGGATTGTACTGTTTTACAGAATTCAAAGTGTAATGTATTGTTTCTTTATTAAAAGCTCTTGCCTTTTAATTGAAATTAACGGTTAAGTTATTACAATTATTAATAATAATTTTATCAATTAAAATAATTTTGATTTGTTATCAGTTATGTTTTTATTATAAGTATTAAATAATTGGTAAATTTTAATTTAAAAATTGCTGTTTACTTTTGTTATGCGCAGTAACTTGTTTTTATAATTTCGTACATGTAATACAAAAAAAAAAAGTATAAAAGTCGTCAAAAAAAAATCGCTTTGACCTAGAAGGTTGAAATTTGTTATATAGTCTTGATAAATTTGTATACCATATTGTATAATTTGCCGATTTGTATCAAATTTGTTCTTAAGTCCATCTATCCAGCTTTACAATACAGTTGATTCCGGTTAATCGGACCACATCGGGACGCGATCATTTTGGTCCTAATAACCGGCTGGTCCGATTACACGAACATGCCCTATGTTACAAGACGAGACGTGCTATACGTAATATATTAAAATGTCATTATGATATTTATTGTGCTGTACACGCGTATGCTAAACATACAAACAAGAAGTACTGTTGCTTATGAACTTTATTCATTGAAAAATAAATTTACAAACAAATTCTTCGAAACGATCTACATGATACTCAGCATGCGAAGCGCAGTAAAAAAAAGTTATCAAATTCAAGTCAACGTTTGAAGAACTTACTACCAAGCTGCCCGTTCTAAGAAACAAAGTGCTTGCTCACCTCCCACTGGTTCTTTTCCCTTTCGGACTCTCTGCTGTACACAGGCGACTTGTGGCTTCTTTTTCATCTTCCCTGCCACGTTCTTTGGTCCGTTTAAGCGGAATTTTGGTTCAAATAAGCGAATAATATTAGGCTTTTGTACATAGGATTTGGTTAGGTTCTTTGAGATTCGGTCCGAATAAGCGGCTGGTTCGATTATCCGGTGGTCCAATTAATCGGATTCGATTGTATAAGTTAACACGATAATTGCGAAACGAAGGTAAAACTCGGTACACAGATTTTATACAGTGTTGACACCTGTAGCATTTAGCCCGAAATCCAGTAATAGGTTGACTGTTTGTCGGTCCGTACTTACAGAAACATGCAAGAGCGATAATTCAAAAATACCATGATTTAAGTATATATTTATAAAATTTGATATAGGATTTTGTAAATTTCAATTGATTGAGAAAAACGCGTCTAAAAGTGATAATATCTATAGAACAATTAATGGAGAAAGGTTGAAGGTTGATTGGAGAAGGTTGGAACAATTAATGGCGAAAGTTGGCGAGAATGAGAGACAATCGAATGAACTCTAAGATCAACACCAATTCTGAATTTTCAATGATGATTATCTGTTATTGCAATTAATTTTTAAAAAATTAATCAAAAATTTAAAACATACTGCTAATATTTAAATTATGTAACAAAATATTCCATTCTCTTTCAAACACCCTACACCGTGGCATAATTTAGAACACGTTCCATTCACAATTTATTCCTTTCTTAAAAATTTCCATACGTCTTTATTTTTTATTGTATCGACGCTCACATGTGGTATCAGACGATATTACAAAATGACAAGGTGCACGTGATTATTTAAAACGGTCACTTGTCAAGTCAGTCATATAAGTTATAGAGTGCAGGTGTTTATTATTGATTTTTATACACCAAACTCGTAAATCATATATAATTACCAACTTAGTAACTCAATTCTTAATTATTTTGGTTCCACCATATATTTTTTATATATTAACCTTGAAGAAATGTTACTTTCTTCAAGGCCAAGTTTGATTGGTATTCACCACATATGTGACCTGTCTGTTATTTTTAAAAAAATCAGATATAGGTTACATAATGCAAAGAGCATGACTCTATCATCTTGGCTTTTTTTTTTTGATATGTATGTTGTGGAATTTAAAACTAAGGAGAATGTATTATTTATTAACTCGTGAATGTATAGTCTTTCATGCGATAACATTTGCGACTGAAACGTGACCTTCATTTGCAAGGTTTTAGGGTTAAATTTCCACTTTCTCTTTTTCTTTGATTTTCTGAGGCATTCAGGACTTGATGATTTTCTGTTGATTTTTGCTTTTTTCGTTAATACAAAAGATTATATAATCTGCGTGGTAACGCAGTCTGGCTGTATTTGAGGTTCCTGTAACTAAAAAATAATTGTAACGTTAAATCAAACAACACACTGTTTAACCTTGTAGAATTGATTTAGAAGAACTTTTCTTGAAACAGTATTTTTATTGATTTAACATGGAGAAGTGATCAGATGTTCAAAGTTAGTTACGGTGAATTTTGCTTATATGTAAATAATTAATGTTTAGAAAGAGGGTAAATGAATATTAATTTATATTAAGTTTTTAAAACAAAAATTCATATTTCCTAACATTTTCGCCTATACATTTATTGACTTAACATGAAATAAAAAAATTTTTTAACTAAGATAATTTTTCCAATATGAAATATATACCTATCTCTAACTATATAAAAAAAATTCTTCTCTGCTAACTGGAAAGCAAAGGTAGATTGCTTTATATATGAGTTACTATCTGGCAACCTACATTTTTGATGCTACAAACAGTCGAAATTATGGCATAAAAATCACTTTTTCAGCTCCTAACTTCTAAGATATTCATTATCGAAAAACTTTAAATGCAAATATTAATCTCAATGAGGCGATAACTTGGCTAATTGGATTTAATTTTCTATCATCAATACAGTAAAAGCTCTTTATTCGCGGGGTATATGTTCCATAAATATGCCACGAATACAGAAACCGTGAACACGAAATGGTAATTTATATGGGATTATAGGAGATACGTTCCTAGGTGACAATATATATATATATATATTATTTCCTGTCTATTCATTTTTCTTATTCATGCTTCCGGTGGATTATTGTATTCAATTGAATCATCTAATCTATATTCGTATAATTCGCTCCAGTCTTTAATCGTTACATTAAAATGGATAAAATAGTCTTTGAGATAGATCTGCCTTCTTTGCCTCAGATTCAAATGAATCTTCGGAATGAGGAGAGTAAATTTTCCTTTCTTTTCCTTTCTTAAATTTTCCTTTCTTAGTTTTACCTTATTTCTTTAGTCGTTAATTCTACAAATATACTTTATTCATTGAGTAATAAGGTTGTTTTCATTCTGTTTGTTTACATTCTCAAAAACACCGATCGCAGCGAAGGCGGCTTTATGTCAAAGGCCTCGGCGATATCATTTAACAACATAACATTATTCAAAGTTGTAATAAGATCTTTTTTACTTTTTTTATTAGTCCATTTGATGGCATTTACAAAGGATATTAAGTTGGATACCTATTGGAATTATTAGATCCGCGAATAAAGAAATTTTTAGCCGCGAATATAGGAATTGGGTCGCATTTTTTTAATCCGCGAATAGTGAAAACGCGAATAAGGAGCTTTTACTGTATAAAAAAATGAACCATTTACAAGCCCGTTCTAACTTTCGGTTAGATGAACCATTTACAAGCCCGTTCGAGATTTGTACATTTCTAGCAACATGTTCCACACCAGTTAAAATAAAAACAAAATTAAGGATGGTTTTGGGTTCTAGGGACCATTACCGGTAAAGAACTGAATTTTTTTTTTTCCTTAAGTCTTGTCATGAGAACTGTTACAAAAGGTAGTCTTCCTATGAAATCTACTTAATTATCTATTGGCCTGCATGGAAAAACAATGCTTAAAATGAATACACCAAAACTATAAATTTTACTAAGTGCTAAAAATTTCTACCTGAAAGGAAATTAAAACGTATTAATTGAAGAATGAAATCTGCTGAAACAGATAATCATTTCGTTTTTTTCTTTAGTTCAAAGATCTTGTCATACTTCATGAACTTGAACGAGGATTAGATGTCATAAAATCAATGATCCGTTCCTTTCTTTTGTACTTATAATCAATCATCTGATGTTCAATAAGTCGTTGTAATACGAAAGGAAAATCAAATCAATCATTAGAATATTCAGGGCCATACAGTTTTGTTAGAAAAAATCGATAAATCTTTTATATGTACTTATCAAAGGAGATTGATTATGTTGTATAACCCACTATCTTTTTTCTTTTCTTTCTTTCTGAAAACTGATTGGCATAGTGATTTTTTCTTTTTTCTTGATGAAAAAGCATAAGAGAAGTCCAACTGTCAAACCTTTCGACTTAGGATTTTTATGAATTTTCATATTTTAGACGAAATAATTTTCGATAAAATAGTTTTTAGAAATCTAAATATAATAATTTAGAATTATATGTCGGAAATTGAAAAGTACAAAAAAAAAAAAAAAAGGTCCAAATTTAAAAACAATTTTTGCATTGGTATACGTGTTCTCACGTGAGCCAAATATGGTTCACGTATTCTTTCAAATGAGATTAGCAGCTATACTTGTCTGCCTCGTGAATCGTATATAATTCACCCATTCTTTCTAATTAGATTGGCATTAATACTTGTTTGCCACTTGAGAAGTATGATTCACATTTCTTTCTAATTAGATTGTCATTTATATGCGGCTCCTACGCAAGTCATATATGATTCACGCTTTCTTTCTTATTAGATTACCCCTTATTTACTCGGAATCGGAGGGTTTCATGTTAGATAGTGTTAACTCTTGCATGTTAAATTTGTCAAGTCAAACGTCTTCCCGCTGGTGTGGTACTGTGTGGAGAGGGGGATGCCCTCTCAGGTGTCGTCCTCGTCATCTGACCGGGGTTCAGAATTACGAGGTCCGTCCCAAAATAGCCCCAGTGTTGCTTTACAACGGGACGTTAATATAACTAAACTAAATTAAACTATCCCTTATTTACGACTGTTAAGAGATTGTAAAGAAGTAGTAATCTGATTAGTTAGATGGTTCATTCACTTGTATAAGTCATAACAGTGAACATGATAAAACTATAGAACTCATTTCACTTCAATAGAAATCTGTCCGTATCTGAAAATATGAACATGTAATTCCAAAATGTATCGAATTAGATGAATGACATATGATTATTTCGCCAAAAGTTAATGTAAATTGATATTAAACTTTAGGTCAAATTGGCTGAATATGCTATGCATATATTTATTGGTGCAATCATGAACTCAACCGCGCATGTATATGATCATGACACCAAAACTGTAGATAATGTCTAATTTTAGATCCTATCTTGTTCAGTGGGGTTTAAAATGTAAACCAGTTTCATTTCTCTCTACTACGAAGCTAAACACAAAAATTCTAATATAAGTGCATGTAAAATTGTATAAAACCTTCCTTCTATATTTAATCCTTCCTTTTATATAATTCCTCTATATTTTGAATTGTAAATAAATTAATATGTAAAGAAATTTAAAAAAAAAAACATATATTTTACTGAATAGAATTTTTTCATTGTGTTTCCTTTTATTTTTGAGACACGTTTTTCAAGCTCAATAACAGGTGGCGCCTCTGTTCCGAAATATATGGTTAATTAGTCGTGAAGTTCTGAAAATATTAAAATAGTTTATTATAGTGGAAGTGTCCAAGTATACAGAATTTGAAACCTCTTACACAATAAGTCGACGTAGATTAAAAATTGATGACAAAACTCCATTTTTACAAACAGAAAGCAAATGAAATGAAATAAAAGAGCTTTGGAATGCTTAAACTTTTTTATAATGATTCAAAAGTCTTACAAGCATTTTAATTTGTCAAAGACGCGAAAATTTATAATTAGAAGCTCACATTTTTTTTTTAATTCAAAACTTTTTAGAACTATATTTTATTTACAGGCTAACCTCTTTTTATTATTTCTAATCTAATCAAAGGCAAAATTCTACTTCAAAAAATGTAATCTTCCTAATTAGAATGTTAATGTTAAATTTTGTTATGTGTTATGTTAAATTTAATCATAATGTTAAATTATATGTTAAATTTTAATTGTTCTTTATGTTATTTTTTGTTAATAATGTTAAATTTTAATATTATTAAGTACTTGCAGTAACCATAAAATAATGAATAACATTTTAAAAACTACAATTTTATGTAAATGTGTGTAGCTTTATATCTGAAATAGAGAATGGCAATTCATTCCGAAAGGGTTTATTTAACTAAACAGATAAAAGGAATTATAGCTAACAGACGAAGCTCTTTTGTATCATCCTCCAAGTGGCTGCTCCGCCATCTGAAGAATAATAATTCACATGCATTGAAAGTGTCAGAGAACAATATTACTGGAAAATTTACAGCTTTCAGGAAGTTTCTTTGTGCATTATTCATTGGTGTAAATGGCGGCAAATTCATGCAATTGGCTTTTTATTTTCGTGTCACTCAAGCAATTCAAAAGGTCATTTTGACGCTAAAATTACTGGATTCATAAGTGGATTTATGTAGTCTGTGACTATTCAAGATGGCAGTATAGAAAAGGCGTTTGGATGTATTACTATAATAAAAAAAATGTTTTTAAATACGGTTAAAATTTAAATGACTGTTCTGAAATGAAAACACCAATGGCGAAATTCAAACTACAACAAACATACTCGCCTTATCCGCAATACCATGAAAACCAAGCTTAACTCGGCGGTTTTTTTTTTTTTAATTATTATTTTGAGAAAAGATTTAGATACTAATTACATCTGAATATTTTTTTAATCTTACCAACATATGAATTGGTCTTTTAAATAAATAAAAAAGAAATCAAAAATTCACTTAATTTAACATGTTATTCGAAGTAATCTGCTATATTACAGCATTCATTTTACAGTTCATCATCACTTATATTTTTGAACTTACCCTCAGTTTTACCGTGATGAAATCGAGTCCGAAATGGCGCTATATGACATTATCAGCTTGAGAGCTAGCTGATGGAATAAAAAAAGCAGTTATTATAAAATTTAAAAAAAAATGATTTTTTTTTCTGGAAAGACACCTGTATAGATAAACTGAAAGCAAAAATTTTAAATATAAGTATAAAACATAAGAGTACTCGCTGTCTTAAAGTGGCTTTTATTTTTTAAATGTTTCCCCATAAAACCTTCATCTATGACGAAAAAAAAAAGTAATGCGTAAAAGCAGATTTTTTTTCGTAAATAAACATAATCTCAACCCTTTCATTGATTTAAAAACTGTGTCACGATCGCTAGATTTTTGCCCTTGTTTCTAGATTTGCACAAAATGTAGTACATGTACTTCATACTTTGAACCATAAACAGAGAAACACTTAAAAATCTGTTATGCAGTTAGTGAAATTATTTTTAAAAACTCTTACAATCTTTCTTTAAACGTATTCATTCAAAAAGAAGATAAACATTCGCTTTGAATTTAAAGGGGGAAAAAAAATTAATTTATAAAAATCGTTTGCAGTCTTATTTTTCCAAAAATTTATTTCTCCGAAAAGTATCTTTTTTTCATTATTATTACTACTCAGAGTTGATTGAAAAGTCAGCAATATATATTGTATTATCTAAACACAAGAAAAGCAAACAACGTATTTATTTATTTATTCTCTACTGACATCTGTAGTGTTGACAACATGACGTATTTTAATGGGTTAGGAGTTGCGCTAGTTTGATGTTTTTCGCTGTTTCTCAATGTATCAAAGCAAATAAACTTGAAAAACACTTAACAGATGGGAAAAACATCCATTGACAAAAACATGTCTTGTTTTTCCCCAAATCGGCGAAATTCTTTTTCGATCTATTTTTTATTTAACCGAGTTCAATTTGGAATATTGAAATCGCCTGTTTGTACTTTGAATCTGTTAAATTTTTCCAGAAGATTTTCGTAATGCATTTTGTTCTTTCTATGAATAAATATTCTGCATGCTTTTTGGAACTTCACTTATCTAGATATGGACCATTTTTATATTTTCTTTATTCAGGTGATATTACGTGATTTATAATCGGAATAATCTATGTGGAAATTTTTATCATTTATATTTTTTAAGTATTGTTCTGCCGGAATTTGCATGATTTAATATATCATTTGGAGCTATCAGAACATGGTTGTGCCACATATTTTATCACACTAATTAGGAATTCGTTTTCGAAATGGTGACAATCAGAATGCTAAAAGGAACCATTCTTCATAGAGATAGACTTTCCTTTATCAATGTCTGCAGTTTAAAAATTTTTTCTTTTGTAGAATGACTTCACTAGTATTCTGATAAGTGGCGAAGGTTCGTGATAAATCATTCTTTTAGATTCTTCTTTCATTATACATTTTTGTAATATGTTACAAATTGATTAATTTTAGTTCTGATTGTATTTACTTCTCTTGCATGAAAAAAAAAAAAAAAAAACTTCGGTTAATTTAGATATCTGCAAATTAATCCCCCCCGTCTATGATATTTTTTGTAATAGCGTAAATAAATTGTTTTTAAGTAACTTAACAGCTAACTTATGTAAACTATTGCAAATGAATTGAACCTCGAAATTTTGATGAGATCTTTTTAAGACCGAAAACATTTTTGAAATATGTTTTCGCGATAATTTAACCAGCAGGAATGATCTTCCCAAAATTGTGTTTCATACTTTCTAATATTCCTCTCTTCCGTATAAAATTGTAAAAACCCTTAGCGAACAAAATTTACCAAAAATAAATCCTTAGTGTGAATCTAACATTATTATTAGATCTATTATGAGTTCTTTTGATTTAAAAAAAAAAAATAGTGCTCAAATACCCGAAAATTGAATACGTATTTTGATGCTTTTTCCACCAGATTGAAAACAATATTTGACAGGTAGTTAGTCACAAGATCACATAACAATTTTTAGCTATTAACATCGTTTTTGAGTTATTAAATTTACATACATGCTAGTGTATTGACGAACGATGGTCAATCCTTTAACAGATTTGTTTCAAAATTTCTTGAGTATCTACAGTTTAGATGTTAAGTTGGCTACTAATTCACTACATTACATGGCTATCCAGTTCACTTGTACTCAGATAATCAGACTTCCTTTGAATATATTTTGTACAAAATTTGATAGAAATCTATACATGTCGTATAACGTTTATATACCTAATTCTATCTATATAGCTCAAAGTATTTTTGAATTGTTTTGTTCTTGGATAGACAAATATAATTCCAAAAATGTATTTTTCGATTTTGGAGTATGATAGCAAAAATTTCGAGTTTAAATTTTCTAATGATTGTAATACTTTTTTTCCCCTTTATGAAGTATATGAAGAAAAAGCAAATCTATTTAAAAAAGAGCATTGTTAATACATTGGCTGCTACATGATTCATATGTGATCCACGCCTCTTATTTAATTTGATGGCTAATATTATATTATAGTTACGAGAATAGCAAAGAGAGGAGTCATCGAATATTAAACTCGAATCATGGCAACCAATGTGTCTTGATACATTATTTAAAAAATTAATGGATTTCTAACTGATCATACATACCGATTGCATATATTCTAAAAAAGTTGTGGTCACTCATTCTATAAGTGGGTGTGGTCGTCAAAAAAACACGCAAATATAAATAATTAAAAATCTAGGGATGAAAAAAATCTTTTTTGGCAAATCTTGCGGTGAATCACACGTTAAAAAGCCATTATTTAATCTTTTCTTATTTTTTTTTTTTATTAAGGTTTTGAAAGAAGTCAACGCGCTCTTGATTTGATAAAAACAAAATATCCGAGGATGATAAAAGAAGTATTTTAACACTTTCGTAAATTTTTTATGGTAGATCACGAGTGGAAAATGATAAGTGAACTAAAAATGCGAATTTTATCAATGGATAAATAGCATGCCGGTGTTTTTATCAGAATTTAATCAATCGTCTGCTGGGAAAAGTGTTGCTAAATATTGAAAGTGTCCTTATTAATAATTAAAACGAGTTAAACCAGCTGAATCATGTTCTTATCGTGATGTGTTGAGTAACATACTTGAACGAATACCGTTATAGCTTCTGAATAATAAAGAATTTGTTTCTTTCAGAAATGCCATTTTGTCAGCATCAGCGATTAAAATGCAGGATAAAAAAAGAAACTCTTTTGATTTCTGAAATGTAAATATAATTTTGGAAATAAATTTATCGTTTGATTTTTTTTTCTTCTTCTCATCATTAAAAACAGAAGCTGGTATTAAATTTGAAATCCTTTTTGCTCTAATTATGTTTAAATATCTGAATAATAATTATACATTACGGAGGAAAATATCGCAATAATGTTGATGAAATATAATTAATGAAAGCGTATGCAAAAAAAAGGATGAAACAATAAAAAAAAGGAAAAAAAAAAAAGAAAGAAAATGTAATTAATAATTAGAGGTAAACTTAATTTCAGGGACACTGCCAGATGCAGATGATAAATTAAAAAAAATTAAATGCAAACGGTTTCAAGGACACTGCCAGACGAAGAAAATAAATTTAACAAATTAAATGCAAACGATTCGCAATGAATTTTATTTTCATGAGTTGTTTTAATTATTATGAAATGATTTTTCTGCATTAAATATTCTATTAAAGTATTTCTTTTTTATCAAAACTCAAGAGAATATTATAACGTGATGGGGTTTTAAAAAAATCCATAGGAACACTATTATCACTTTTAATATTCTGAATGAAGGCTTAAAATCCATTAGTTAAAAATTATTTCGTTATATTGAAATACTTTGAGTTTTCAGATTTTAGTGTAAGAGATATATAATAAATTGTTATAAAATTAAGTAACCAGCAATGTTTGATTAAAATATTTCACATTTATCTTATTTATTTTATAACTTTTGAAACTCCACCCTCTATTTCATCAGACTTGGTTTCTGAAATAGTTATAATATAAAGTGGACCTTAGTTAAATTAAAGTTTAGTGAGCTATTTAGTTAAAGTTCTCAAATTTTCGTGTGCATTAGATTTTATATTCGAAATTTTCAATACTGGAGTTAAGAATTAATTACAGATAATTCGAGTCAAGAAAGGTCCCCCCCCCCAACTTCCTGGGAAAACCCAGAGTAGCTTTACAACATTCTTGTTTCATTACCTTTTGGGGGCCTTTTAAGGGATATGAAATCGTGACAACTTTTTTCTTTTTTTTTTTCGTCTCTCAACTTTACGTTGCCTTATTAGTATGTTCTGGAGAAGAAAATTTCTCAGATACCTATAAAAAAAAAATAGTATCGTATTTTTTTCTAGTCTTTTTATCATCTACTAAAAATTGTGTGAAAATTTATGCTAGGGCAAGCAATAGCATTTACATTGCGTTGTTAACGTATAAAGTAGAAGAGTTTTAATAGCACCATGCTAGGTATCTAAGACTTGGTCAGTATTAATCTTAAATGATATCTGCTAGACATTAAAAAAAAACTAGTTAATAAACTTAAACCAAACATAAATTTTATTATGGTTGTTTTATATAAAATTTTTTTTAATATTTTTTTCAAATTTTATTTTTGGTAATTTTTTAATTTATTTAGTACAATAGGAACTTCTGAAAGCATTACAAACTTTATCATGTGAAGATATAATGAACCTTTTGAGGACGGTATATTATAATTTCGAATATGTGCTGTTTCATGAGATTGTCGGTTGAGCTGTGCACACAATCTTTTTTGACATCATGTTATGACGAAAATAAGTACTGCATTATGCATTATGAATACAGTTTTCTTTCGTAGATTGTAATTGCGCAAAGACTGCAGTGTAATCAGGAGCTATTACTAAATATTAACTTGAGTCTATATTTATTGTACAGGCCTTCATCCTTGATTTGATATTAAAAAAAAATCGCCATTGCTTTTAAGCTGCAATTTCTGACATACATGTTTTTTTTTAAATTAATAATTAAAAAATGGTATAACTGAATGACGTTTGGGTATTCCAGGTATTCAGAACTAGGTTTAACTGAGCTGTCTTAAATTTTGAAATTTCTTACTGCTTACATTTAAATATTAAATCAAGCATGAAAAATCGTTCAAATTCCATACGAAAATGAATGGAACACCGGAAAAATACTTAGATAAAGAAAAGCACCTCTTTTTCTTTCCCGCATCAATGAAATAAATGTTTACGAATATTGTTTTATTTATTTTTAGTTCCTTGTTCTAGTATTTCTTATATTTTGAGAAGACAGTAAACTCTATTACAGATTTACTAATTAGTAGAGATTAATGTAATTTTAATGCAAATGTATTATAATTTAAATACATCAAATACTCTCTAAAAAAACTCTTCAAAATGGAATATACTATTTTTTTAAAAAAAATTTGGATTATTTCAAGCCACTTAGTTTTTAATTTTTTTCGACTATTTTTTCTTATCCTACATAAATTTAATTTTTAAAAAATGACTATAGCTTTTTATTCTAATTCATAGTTATTTTTTTAGAAATATATTTATGCTCATGTTTCCAATTTTCATAAGAATTTTGTATTTTTCTGAATAGAAATTGACTTTTAACCATCTAAAAGAATTCGAAACATAAAAATATCTATCCATTTTTTAAAAAAATATTTAACCAAAATCTTTATTGTTAATTTTATCAAAAGTTAAAACACTTCGAACATTTAAAAAATATACTTATTTAATCAGAATATCGTTTTGAAAACACAAATCATTCAAATATATTTACTCATAGATTACAATTTAAAAATATATTACAGGAGTATCCATTTTATTAAATAATATACTTTACAATGCCGATTTGTTGAATGTTTGTCTATATTTTGGTAAAAAAACTTTAAAAAGAATATTTCATATTTTCACCATTTTAACGTCTAAAGCCAGTCTACTCAAATATTTGCGTCAAACGTGTAAAGGAAATTGGGTAATGTAAATTTATTATTATTATTTTTAAAAGTTGTTTTACAAGAATCGTTTGACTCATTTAACCACTTGTAAAACCGGAAAAAATATCGTACCTGAGTAAAATATGAGCGAAAATAGTAATATTTTAATCAAAATTTTCACTGAGAATGAACATTTTTAAGGGATGTTTAATCATAATAATTTAATCATAGACATTCTGTATAGACTATTTCTTTATGCTCTTGATTCAATGAAAATATACCTGTTATACACTTAGCGCAAAAAATTGAGGCCGAAATCTCTAATAAAATTCTTTCGGAAATGCAATATTATATTAAGCCTAACATGGATGCATGAGTTGCCATGTAAGCTCTCGTATATAGTTTATTCAAAGCCAAACTCTGATGAGGGAGAATCACTTAAATTCTTCAATTATTTAGTTTTTCCAATCAAAAATACAATGGAAACTCGCAGATCTTTTTACTTCTTGAATCCGTTGTTCTTTCAAAGCTCTTTTGACAAAATAATACTCATGAAAAAATTTTAATTCTTTGGAAATTTAAAAATTATATTTAATTCAAATCAATTCTGATTTGGAAATATTAGGTTCTCAATAAATCTGTGAAACTCAAAAAATTCTAATTTAGTTTGGTCTTAATTTTTTAAAAAATCATTTTAATTCAAAGACGTTATTTAAATTCGATGTTCATATTTGTCTTGCTGATATTGTTATTTTTACAATGCGTAATTTTAATAACCCTTGAAGTAGTAAAACCAGCCGAATTGGTCTCCTAACTTTCTCGCATATTTTCTATCATAAATGTTATTTATTCCCCTAACACAGAAAAAAAATTGAGGACTTTGGGTAAGGCAGAGAACACATTATATGCAGAAATATGTTAGTTACCACGTTAACATATTTCTGCAGATACTGAGCGATCGACATTTAGCCCCTTGTTGGATTTGGCTCAACATTTGATAGGTATTTATGCTGCACACGCACACACACACACACATATATATATATATATAATTACTGTATTTCATCTATCTAGCTTTCTTCGTTTTGCGATTATCGTGTTACTTATATTCGCACAATTGGGTTTTCTGTGAATAGATTTTGCTCAAAATTTGATAGAAATCTACAAATTTGATGAGCAGACCATATACCAAATTTCATTTGTCTTGTTCAATCATTCCGAGTTATCTGCCACAGATAGATATAATGCAATAAGTGTGTTTTTCGAACAAGGGTTAAAATGTAGATTCATCAAAATATTGTGTTTGAAGTTTTGACGATTACTACACTTTCTCTATACTTGGAAATACAGGAGGAAAATGCTTCAGTATGATTTTTTAATTTAGAAGTTAGTGTTTGTTTAGTTAAATTTTCTCTTCTCGAAATAAAAAATATATAAAAGAAATCTGCATATCAAGTATTAAAATATATTCAAGTATTAAATTATATAAATGTAAATAATTATATTTACATTTTTATTCATTAAATTATAATTTAAATTAAATTTATTTTATTAATATTAAACTATATTCAAGTATTAAATTATATTATTTAAATTATATTTATAATTTTATTTTAAAATAAATTTTATTATTTATATTACAATGGATTTATTAATAGATTGAAATAAATCCATTGTATTCAATTAATCGTAATTCAATAACTTTTTAAAATTAAAACCGTGATTTAAAA
Source organism: Argiope trifasciata (assembly GCA_026543055.1). Classification (NCBI taxonomy): domain Eukaryota; kingdom Metazoa; phylum Arthropoda; class Arachnida; order Araneae; family Araneidae; genus Argiope; species Argiope trifasciata. Next base: position 850,540 of record JAPMOQ010042376.1, on the reverse strand, counting down.
AAATTATTTGAGTTATTAACCACGTAAAAATCACTCGGTGCGAATTAAAACCAATTTAACGCCTTTGCAAAATCTCTGCTCTTTGAATCATTTTTTTTTTTAATTTTTAGTGAAGATACTGCACAAATAGACGAATTTATTGATCCCTCGTTCCATAAATAGTTCTTAATCTATAAATAGATGAAAAATCAATTCCAGCCGCTTTTAAATATGGTTGTTTAACTTCCCCACCGAGAGATGATCTTTCGCAGCTGTTAACGATAGTGTGTTGATTGCGACGATTCAGCTTCAACATTTATAAAAATTGACGCAGATCGTTTTGTTGTTTTTATGCTGAGGTTGTTGATCTTTTTCTGGTTCGTTGCAGTTTCCGAACCTTGAAGTTGTTTAATTTTTAGACTAAACGTTTTATTGCCTTTACAAGGTTGTTTAATTAGAAGGCCATATGGATCGAAGTTCGTATTATAAATCGCCCAGAAGGAAGTTTTTGTAGCATTTTGGCGCCATTAAGAAAAGAGGGGGGGGGGAATTAGAATTATGCTCAACATCTTAACTCTTTTATAAATTAAAAATGATTTAGATTGATTCTTATAGATCAAATTAATTATTAAAAATATTAAGCGATTAAAGAGTAATTGTATGAAGCTGTTTTATAACAAACTTACATTTAAAATATGACTGTTTTTGAAAAATTCTTTTTTTTTTCCTTTGCCATACATTTTCTTAAAATAATTAATGAAATCATTAAGTAAACTGGCCAATGATTGAAATGCTTTCAATTTTGTATGGTAAATAACAATTAGATGCAATTGTTATTTGCATGTGACCACGTAAACCAATAACATATAAATGATGGTTGATTCCCTATTGTATGTAATGTCTAGGTCTAAAAGTATTAATCTCCTATAAACTATATAATTAGGAATTATATAATTATATCAAATATTTTTATTGAAAAGAAACTCAAGAAATGCTAAGATTTTTTAAGTTCGGAAAGTTGACATTTTAGGCTCTTAAATCACTGATACGGAACATATATATTAGTAAAAAAATATTTCAACTTGTTATTTGATACGATTAATTCAGATAAACTTTTTTTTCAATGTGTTGCAAAACGCTGTGTATGCAAATTTAAAAGTATAAATAAAACGGAATCGAAAATTCTATTTTTTAAATTTTCATTTTAGCATTTGCAAAAGTAGGAAGTGTTTTGATGCATAAATTTGAATTTCACCTTAACGAATTTCATAAGAACTGAAATAAAGCTGTTTAAACGTTCAGTGAAGCAATTTGAAAGGTTCGTAGAGTGATCTGTTTGCATTTCATTGTTGCCATTCGACAATAAAAATAGAACGGTTCCTGAGCAATGTACGCTAGTGTTTCATTTATATACAGATATTTCTGATAGGCAGAATCGAATGTCCGTTTTTGTACATTGTATCTTTAAAATAAATTAAAAACTATTTCTACAGTAAATAATACAAGCTTGATTTTTAATTCGAATGAATTATTTAAACCGTGTGCCATTTAATCACGAATTACCGTTTCTTTTAACTTATAAGCTGGAATTAAATCATTCATAGAATGTTATAATTCAGAATAAAAATGTTATGTATTAACCATACACACCTTTAAGATTTTTTGAAATTTGAATTGAATTAGAACAATATCTTATACTAGGCACTGGAAGTAATCTAATTAGATAAAGTAAAAGCTTAAACAGATAGTCCAATTTCGTTTTGGCTGCATGACAAATTTTAAATCATCTAAGAAGACTTCTGAATACATTTATTATTCCACCTTAAAACAATACAACGCTGATGTCAAAATAAAATGATTCATATTGAAAGTAATTAATATTTGGCAGGTGCGAAAACATCGATTACAAAATCGCCAGTCGTAACATTGCATAATGGCGGTAAGGCTTACAGCACAATGAAATCCTGTAACAGATCTGATACAAGAATAGTAAAACAAGTTGTTGACTCTCTATCTCAGAAATAATTTGGCAACGATACTGTAGCTGCTCTGCCAATGGAGAGAAAAAAAAGAACACAAATATTGTTCACAGTTAGAATTGTTTATGAGCCACTGTAGCCGAATGCATTTAAATGTCAGTTGTCTGTTGATATTTATGTATCTTCATAATAACAGAACACTTATTTTCTGTCTTGTTTATTCTTTTTAATTGATATCAATCATTCGTTCCATGATAATTAATGTTTTTGCAGAGGATAATATTTTGTTGACGGGATAAAACTGCGTATTACTTCCAAGATACATTGAGTAAACAAATTGCCTTGCCTTTTTCTATAAATAGTAGATTTCAGTGCGATGAGTCCTATCGATATTTTTGGAGTGGATTTTTTTTACATGTATATTTATATAGTAAGAAGTATATTTTTAGAAACTTATATTCTTTTTTTTCCTGGAAAGATTTCAGTTACAGATGCATCATATGTTCGCCTGAAAAATAAGATATATTACTTGGCGATACAACGCTATTAATTGTAGATTTAAAATAAAATTTATGCTATTTTTAAAAGATAAATATTGTCATACTTTTGGATGCATGTGACTTCTATAACGGTATGTTTTCCCGCGACATTCTCAAAAACCGTCACTAAAATAAGCCTTTTCAGAATATATCCGTCATTTAAAATATTCAGGGTATAGATTATTATCAGAATTTAAGAATTTTAATATTTGTATTAATTAAAAAAGCTGAAAGCCTTTTGAAGTCTTCAGCCAGAATATGATCTAAAGCTATCAAATTTGGTGGAAATTTGAATAAAAAGCGAATATTTTCTTTCGTCGTTTCTTAAATTTCCTGAAAACGTTTAACGCACAAAATTAATTTTACATTGCTTTAAAAAAAAAGTCTTTTTAATTGTTAATTTAGTTAACGCGCATTTTTTGATTTTTTTTTCGTTGTTTTAAACTAAAGGAAAAAGAATATGCATATTATCTCTGCTTTTAAAAAGCGTAATTACTTTATTTCTAAAAAACAGCGTACAGTTTGAAGATAACACAGAGAATTAAGTTAGTAGTGAACAGTATGAAGTCACGGGATTTGATTCCGAAAAAAATGTTCATGTGTTTATTAAACAGAGCAGGTGAAGGTTATTAATATAATATAATTTTAAAATTTAATTCTAAAAAATAATTTGTTGAATGAATTGTGAAACACCAAATAATGCAAAAATGAAATTATATATAACAAGTATTCTAGGGAAAATAGGTACTTGTCAGAGCCAATAAATGTTGCAATATTTATTATTACCTAATATATGAATTACTGTATATTTATAGAAAATCTTTTTAAATACTAATTATCCCCCTTCTTTCTCTTTGCAGATTGGCAGGGTAGCAACTCTAGTAGAAGATGAACAGGTCAGTAATATATTTTCTTTTTGACGTGCAATTTTATAGTTTGCGTATAATTCGATTACAATAAATTTCACTCACAAGTATTGCTTATAACAGTGATGAAATATAACGGGTATCCAGAAACTAAGTTCCACTGTTCGCTGTGGAAGTGCCAAGTTCGTGATTTTACGCATGCGCGGCCACTTTGCTGATTCATTGGCGAACAATAGTCATTTTTATATCACTGAGTATTGCAGAAAAACATTTTTATTGTATAAGTTTTTAAAAAAATACTTAATGAAATTTAGTTTCTGAATACCCCATGTAGTTTATCAAATATGAGTCTCCAAAAAATGAATAAGCCGTTAATAATTCAGTCGAAATGTCATAGGAAGATGTAGAAAAAAATTTACATAATTAATATTTTAGTAGTTTAAGGTAAATGGCTATCCAAAACAAGCTTCTAATTTTTCACGGCAGCTTGTTATACTGGATGAGGTTTGGAATGGAATTGGGTGAGGAGATGAAGTTGAAATAACAGTTTTTTTCGTTTTTAAAAAGTTGCAGAGGTGAGACCTATGTTTGTAAATTAAATCTAGTGTAATTAAAAGATTTTTTTAATTCAACCCAAGTACGTGTTTTGTAGAAAGCGTGTACGGATTTTAAAAAAAAATACTAATTTTAATGCGAGGAAGGGAGTTGAGAGCAATCTCTTATAAGTACTTTTCTTTAGTCAAAATTTGTAGGTCGAAAGATAGAACTAGCCGCCTCAAAGATAACCTGAAAAAACATTAAATAGTTGTGTTCATTAGTGTAACGATCATCAAGTTTCACCGCTTATCTTGACCTTAAAAATAATTTCTGAATTCAAAGATCATTTCTCAGGGTTGTTTTCCGACTCTCAAATTCTATTTTGTTTTGATAGTAAAATAATTATCGGCATTAAGCAATACAGTTACCGATCTTAAATTTTTACCATCTATTTCTTTCTCTGCCATATATGTTTACCTGTTTATTGTTGTTTATAATTAGCACTTTATAAAGATGTATGATGCTTCACTTACAAACGTATATCTAACATTATTTCTTTTATTTACAGGGTCTGACGTGGGGAAAGGCCTTTTTGCTTGGCCCAGGAGCCGATACATCATTGGCTTATTTGGACAAACGCGAAACGCAATTGGGCGGCTACTGCACGACAGTTGTAACTTTCCAATCCCGAGATCCTACGGAGGACCCTTTTCCAGTAGTATTGTATACAGCACTTCCATCCAATCGTCTGTACGCTGGTTCTGCGCCCTTGCATCAAGTGGCGACCGAAATCGCTGAAGCCAAAGGACACTGCGGTCACAATGCGGAGTACCTGTTAAGGTTGGTGAATTTCATGAAAGAGCAACTACCAGATGTGTGGGACGAGCACCTGTACAACCTAGACCATCTTGTCCGTGCCCGGCTGAAAGAAATGAATTTGTCAGTGGATGATGTCATGGGTATAGAGAAGCCGTTGGTATGTGCCGGACTAGCTGATGACTGTCCCGACAACCTTGAAATCAGGGATGACAGGAGGTCGCCATCGTCAAGTCCTCCAGACTTTGCATCGCGCGTACCATCCAGGAAATTGCGGTGCTTGGATATTTAATTCGGGAAAAAATATTGGACATTACAATTTTCCATCACCAGAATCCAAACAAAACTGTTCTTATCTTCATCTGATTTTTCTTGACAAAAAGCTGAACAGGCTTTTCACTATGCCGGGTCAGTTTACTGAAAGCCAATTCATAAAGTGCTTCTATTTTGCCACATGAGTCCAATTTTTGAGTATTTTTTAATCATACTGTCTCAGAAGACATAAAGGGCATGAGAAAAGTTTCTGGTGCTTGATTCTTTTTGTCTGCATTTGAGCCAATAACTTACAGCGCCAGTATTTATCTTCTAGCTAATGCTTTAAAAGAATTCATTTTTATATGCAGTAGTTGCTGAGCGACATTTAAACTATACTTAATGATACAATTTAAGCTATCTGTCACTTGGCTTACTGGAGCTTAGTAGAGAAAATTATGGTAAGACTAAAAATATTTTTTTCCTTTAGAATTATCTGCAAAATATAACACATGGTGGTTGTCAAGATTAATGAAAACCAGCTGACTCTTTCCTAATATTATTCTGATGGTGGTTTCACCCGAAAGAATCCTTAAGTGGGTTACTGTTCCTAGAATCTTCTCAAACCTGAATACTGTTGGAAGACTAATTTATTTTGTATGTATTGTACAGACGCATATAGTATATATTTGTTGTATGTCTTAATTATACAATAGCTGCTTACTTGAGCTTAATAGAGAAGCTGCCCTTAAACAGGTTGTTGATAATTAAACTAAAATGCATTCACATATAATTTTTGATCAGTAATTAATGTTTTTCTAAACATAAAAGCTTTACTTTACTTTTTCTAAATGATGAATCTTCTAAAAATACATTAATAAAAGAAAAAATGAAATGGAGGCTGCTATTGTATCACTTAAAAAAAAGAAAAAAATTGCATTTGGAGAGAATTTCGTACAGTACTGTATTATAATGTCTAACTAAAAGTTTAAACTCTGCTTACCTGTCCTTGTTCCTTTATATAACCAGCTGTATACATGTAAAAAGATGGATAAAGTTCCTGAGAGACAGACGACTTTATGTGTTTTAATGTTATATTTAAGATAATTATTTTTATACGAAAATAAAGTCATGCATTTATTCTAAACCTTTTGTGAATTTTTGTGCCATTCAATATCAGTAACATTTAGGTAAGAAACTAAATTGATATTATTTATGTATTCTTTTACGCTAATTATAAAAGTCAAAGCATACAATTAGGGTATTATTCATCACTACAGATTTAAATACCAATAAAAAAAATTTGCCATTAAAAAAAAGGTTTTGTTAAAAGAAAAATGCAGCAGCTAAAAATTGGTAAAAATACCATTTTATCAAAGTTGATAAAAATTTAAAAACTCGCCAAAGATTGCAACAAAATCAACATTTAGTATATTTTCTTTAAGGCTAGAATAATAGATAATGTATTTTTAAATCGTGTTTTATGCTTAAGTATATACATTTTTGCTAATAGATAGAAATATGCACGCATGCACACACACAAAAAAAACCATCAACTAAAGAACACAAATGGTTAAATACAACTTATTCAAGAACAAAAAAGAACTAAAGGTCATTTCGAGTAGAAGGAAAAAGTCAGTGATTATAAAAAACAAGAAAAAATAAAATGCAAAATAAGAAATTCAAATCTTGGAAAATTCAGGGAAAACACAAATTTAAGAATATTAAATTACGGGATCAGAAAGGGTTGATTTTTGAATGCCCAGTAGAGGAAAGAAAAAAAAACCTAATACTTTTGATTTTCTAGGTCTGTAAAGAATCTTTGAAATGAATTCAGTGTTATCCTAACTTTAAAATTACATTGATAAGTTGCGAATTAATTTCCAAATCATAGTGGAAAAACAACTTTTTTAGGTTGATCCTTCTATATCAAATTTATAAATCTATTCAAAAACATTGGGAATAGTCTGCCATCTTAATTATTATTACCTTATGTCATAATAAACTACTAGTTAGCATGGCAGTTAAACCATTATTAACTTCATTTCATTAATAAAAAATGAAAGGATTTTAAAAGAAAAATGACAAAATTGTGAATATAAATTTAAAAAAATCTAAGCTTATATTTGTTAAGAAAATTTTTTGGCCAACTGAATCTTGGGATCTGCTTTTGCATGTTCTACAAGAAAAAAAGTTCCATCAATATCCATTAGATATTAAAAAATATTTATAGGATACAATACGACTAAAACAAATGTTTTTCAAATTTGCTTGGTAGTTTATATTTTTGTTAAATGCAACAAAAAATAACCAAAGTAAACACATACAAGATCTTTCAATTCGGTTAGTCTATTATAAGATCTTAATAAAAATCACAAAAGTGCTTTGCAATTACCTGAAACACTATAAACAAGTTAGAATGCTTTAGATGAATTTCAGGAAATTTTAACATAGCAGTGTATTTTGCCTTTCATATTATTTCCATATCTCTTATGAAATTTATTTTCAAATGAGGAAAAGATAATGATTTTTTGAAATGCATCTATCTGTAAAAATAGAATTCAATTAATAGTTGCTTTCTTCTTTTTAGTCTTCTAATATATTTTATTATTATAATAAAATTTTGTGAGAAAAGTTTTCACAAACATCTTGCCAGATGCTGTCATCCATATGGAATGAAAATTTAAATTACTGATTTCTTACCAAGAAAATATATAATTTCAGAAGTCTAGCACATCCAAAAATAAAAGAAATAAAATTAAATGCAATAATAAAAAATGTTTTAGAAGTGAGGGATGAAATAAATTTTAAGATATGAAAATACCAAATTTCACAAATTTTATTGATTTAAGATAGATTCAGGAGAGCTTAAATTTAATTGCAACAGTCTTAAAAAATTACTCTCTTCCCGTCAAACGACTTAAAATACAGTTTAATTAGAGTTGCATCCTGTTTTGAGGCCAACTGTATTTACTTAGACTAAAATGAATGGAAGATAGTTATTATAGCATTGTAATGTATATACAAAGGATAGTCAAAACAGAAGACATTTTTATTCTAGTGAAATATTTGTTAGTTTGTTTCCAGTTCCTTTATTAAATATTCGTTAACAGAAATCTTGTCAAAAAATGTTAAGAACAATTAACAGCAAAAGTTAATTGGCAGCAAAATTCTAAAAGTACTTGAACCTATATTTGAGAGGAAGTAAAATACATTCATTGTTTGATTTTTTTCCTCCTATAATTATTGTTTTTGGCAGCACTTTTTGACTTAAAGGCCAGCTAAAGCTGAAGTTATTTTTTGTTATTTAGTTAAAAATGCATACAGGTATAATTTCAATTTTTGTTAAATTTCATTTATGATCAAACTCAAAATAGATTGCAAAGTTATTGTACAGAAATTATAATTATTTCAGAGTCACAATGATCAAATTGATTACAAACTGCAATATAAACTGTTCCATATGAATTAGATGAGAGGAAATTATCATTAGTTTAACATTGAAGCTTTAAGCTATATATGCAGAACCAATATTTTAAAATTAGATTATAAAATTCACATTAATTAGAAAAATTCAATACATAAAAACTGGAAGAAAAAGATTTACCTCATTTTATATTTGCATAATATTCCCACACAAGATTACAAAAATCTTTTCTTGCTCTATGCGTTGCATATCTTTGATTATTTTTGATATCTTAGATTATTTTTTTTCTATTCTTGAGAAATACTTCATATTATAATTAATAATTATCAGATAAACAGTTCAAAGCAAAATAACATCGGATTTTACATTATTACATTTTTCTTGATGGCAGGATACTTATTTGGTGTATATATAGTACTTCAATTATTTACTGCAGAACTGCAACAGTAAATAAATCATTACATAAATGTTCCAGAATGCTTCATTGAATGTTTTTACAGTTGTACCTAAAGCTCTTAGCTCTTCTACTACATTGCTGAAAAAAATAATGACTTACCTATGTAAATTTAGGATTATATTTTCCAAAATTATTATTTTACAAAACTATTTTTGCATTTCTAAAAATAGGAAAATTAACCCCCCCACACCTATTTAATAGTATCAACTTCATATTTGTACAATTTTTCTTTCCATTTTAAATATATTTTTCAATTTCCTTTAATACATAATCAGTAACAATGTTTTTAGTATATTATGCTGTTATTCAAACTCATACATCAAAACACTCAATGGTGTATTTCCAATACTCAATTTAAGATTTTAAAATTTTCTTTCTTCAGGCATTAATTTTTTTACAGGATTTCCACTTTTATTTTATAGTATACACACTTTTCAATCTGCACCAACAATAATTTGTAGAGGATTAATTAAATGAAATTCACATGTTTTCAATTATATCAAATAATAAAGTGAATTTTTTAAAAGCATTCCATATTATTTGTTTAACAGCTTAAAGAGATAATAATTTGTTGAACATGCTGGTTGCTAAAAGCAGCTTGTATATACATAATTCAAGATTTAAAAAATATTTTTTTTACTTATTTTGAAGCCCTTTTATAGAATAAACTCAGTTTAGATTTTCTTTTAAATATTCCTGATTAATAATAATAAATGTTAGCTTTCTCCAAAATAACAAAAAAATTCTTGCTTTATATTAAACAACCAATTTCCTTACAATATAATGAACTAAATTAAAAGAATGTAATTAATGATTTAACTAGGCATGTAATGAGTAATTAGGACAACAAAGAAAAAAAGATATTGGAAAAGCACTTTCTTAAAATATTATACTTCAAAAGTACAAATTAAAATAACGACTGTACAAAGAGATACAATAAAAATCTAATTTGTGAATGAATTAGTTTACATTATAAAATTGATTTCTATAACAATTTGATGACATGATGAATAACTAGAATCCTTCAGCAGTTACAACTGATCCAACTGAAAAAAAAAAAAGAAACATATTCATTGAGCATGGTGATTTTTAAATTTTATTCAGAGGCAATTTCAACAGTTCAATAGCATCATCGGGTTTAAAATAGATGAAGTTCGGGAGATTACCAACTAATATCAGTCAAGTTAAAAAAAAACTAGTACTGAATATCTCATACTCTTAATCTGTATTTGTTTTTTAATTAAAAAAAGAAGCAGAAGCTAATAAAATAATGAATTAGAAATTCATTATTTTATTAGGTTCTGACAAACATAAACATTCTAGAAGTAAAATAGGTATGATTAATTTGCTGAAGACATTGAAAACATAAAATTATAATAGTATAAGAATATGCATGAATCTCAAAGATAAAATTTGAACTCAAAAACATTGATGTCTACATTTAAATAAAAAAGTGGCATGTCTGAAGATGGTCCTATCTTATTCCACTAATTGTTCACACATAACAAATTTTCTTCCAACAACTATGTTCCCAGTAAAAAAAAGAAAGAAACTTTCATTTTATTATTTAGTGATAATAATTTGCTATTTCTTAGATAGAAGAAAACATTTATCTAGGGTTACTACTTTTACTGTATAAAATATCAAATACAATTGATATATAGAATTAAGATAAATTTTAAAAACTAATGAAATATTTCACATTTTTTTTCCATTATTCTAGTTTTAAGAAAGATTAATTTGTGAAGAAAAAATAAAGCTTTTACTTCCTAACTTCTAAATTCTAAGAACTTCACATTAGAAAAAATTTGAATCAGAAATATCTCAAAACTCTATTTCAGATTGAAGTAAAATTATGAGTAAAGGATGAAATTTTTATGATCCACAATAAGAAAATTTATTTGAAAAAGGAATAAAATTTGTATACGATACTAACCAAATCATAGTCATCTTCCTCTTCATACATATCCGGAGATTTATATGAAGGTTTTACATCATTTAGGGAATGTGCAGATAAAAAGTTTTCAGCTTCTGTAGGAGATACGACACTAAATTTCACCTCTTCTTTTGTGAGAAGGCCTATTTTATCTGTAAGAGAGTTTTTTTTAAAAATAGAAATATCAAAAATGCAATGTGACAAAACAAGAAGAAAAAACTGCCAAATTTAAAACAATTCTAATATTAAAAATCTCCATAGCTTAGATTTAATCACAAATGCAATAACTTTTTACAACTACTGTATTCAATTTAACACTACAATAACTAGTTTTTCACATCAGACAAGTTTAAATTAGTTTCGCAAATCTCGTCAAAATTCATAATAGGTTATTTGTTATAAAATAAGGATATTCCAGGTTTCAAAATAATAAAAAATTCTGCTATTAATTTGACATCTTCTACCTTTAATTTGAAGATAGGCTTGATATATAGAAATTTACATATAATAGGTTAATATCTTTATATATGGCATCAAATTTAATAAGTTCCATAGAAATTAAATTTTTCTTAAAATAAATATTTATGCCAATAGCATAACATATAATATAATCTTAGTTTTTTTTTACAATAAAGATTTTGATTACAAGGTACTACAGTCAAACATCGATAATTCAGAATCGCCGGGACCACGGCAATTCCGAATTACGGAAATTTCTGAATAATAGAAATTGCGAAATTTGGGTATATTTAAATAAAAAATAACTAACTTACATCGTTAGTATGACGATATAAAACAATACACAACTTTATAATTTCAAAGATTAAACAATAGTTGAAAATGCTAATTAAAAGAACGGTAAAGCAATGATAACATTATTATTTACTCATAGAAAATATCTTTATTCATCATATCTAATAATGTTAGTTGTTTATATTTATGTTTGTGCGAAATTAGTTTTTCACGGATTTTATATACAGTCATAATTTCGTGTTCAGTTATGAAATCCCGTTGTTCAAGACCTGTTATCGCTTTATCTAGGATGCCAATTAAATTCTCTGTAGGAATTTTTTCTTCTTCATGTTGTTCAGTGTCACTCATTTCTTCATCTTCATCACTACACTTTCCTGCATTTAAAGCATTATTTAAGATTCCTGCATCGCTCAACTGATTTATTATAGGTGCGTCGTTGTCACATTCTAATACCTCAATAATGTCCGATTCTGGCATCTCAACATCCCGATCTTTAGGGTAAGTCATTAAGTTCGAAATTTGCGCTTTTTCTTTTGATCCTCTAAAACCACCGAAATCATTTTCGCCATCGTCATCATCATCATCAATAAATAAAGTATTAGGTAACAATTTGTGCCAGGCATTTGTTAAGGTCTCTTTTGAAATACTATTCCATGCACTTGCTGCAAACCAAAGAGCTTCTTTTATTGTAAATTCCTTAACGAATTCCGAAACAGTCGTTCCGTTATTGATGGAATCTAGCATTCGTCGCAGAAAATTATCTTTATAATGGCACTTAAAAGCGTGTAACACACCACAGTCCAAGGGCTGTAATATAGATGTACAGTTAGGTGGAAGAAGTAGAACTTCAGAATTTTTTTGGTTCAATGACTTAGAATCAGGATGCGCTGCGCATTTATCTACAATCAGTAATATTTTTGAATCCGCCAGTAGTTTGACCGACGTACAGTGCTTACGAGCTTCTGGTAAAAAGTGATTCGCGTACCAATCAGTAAAAATATTTTGACTTACCCAAGCTCTCTAATTGTTTCTATACAAAACTGGTAATGTCTTTACTCCTTTAAGAGCACGTGGTCGAGCACTCTTTCCTATCACCATTAATTTCAATTTATGAGTACCGGCTGCATTACAACATACCAAAACCGTCAGTATTTCCTTAATATCCTTAGTTCCCGTAGCATTTTTTTCTTGGACTGTTGCTAGAGTTTTTCTCGGCACATAGCGCCAAAAGAGTGCAGTCTCGTCAGCATTATAAATTTGCTCTGGTGATAAATTTTCCTTTTGAATTATTTCCATTATTTCATCCACAAAAAGTACTGCTGCTTCATGATCAGCATTTAATCTTTCACCATAAATTCTTATCTGGCGTATACCATTGCGCTTTTTAAATTTGTCCAACCAACCAGTTGAATAATCGCAGGGTGTGGTCAAACCAAGTTCCAAGTGGTATTTTTTTGCTTGAGTAATAATCATAGGACCAGTTAATGGCACATTTTCAGCTCTTCTTTGCTTGAGCCAGTCAATCATAACTTTGTCTAGATCAGGATTTTTCGCAGCTTTCATATTTTTCTTTTAAGTATTTCTATTGGTGAGTCGCTATTTGCAAAAATCGAAAGTATCTCCTTTTTTTTTGTTTTATTATATCGTACACAGTGGATTTTCCGATCTCGTATTCGTCACACAACTTGCGAACTGAAGTCCCTTGATCGAATTTCTTCAATACTTCGACTTTTTTTGCAATGGATATCGTGCAATATTTCTTTCTTTTGTCCTTTATAGGACCAGAAGCAGCATCAATGTTTCTCTTGTTGCTCATCGTGAAATGCGATAGTATAACTATCGAACAGTGGTTGAAAAAAACTAGCTGAAGATAAGTACGAGCCGCGGGGAAACAAACAGCCAGAAAAATTAACGGTCTACGCCGATACTATGAAAATATCCCGTAGAAGGAGCGCGAACGAAAAATGTTCGAACAGAACGATCCGAATCAAGCAATAAGTAACTACTTACGGTATTTCAACCCGCTTTACAGGGGAAAAAAGTAACAAGCAATATAATTGGTTTGTTAAAATAAAATTTTCCGAAAAATATTTTGATTTTATCACTTAACAAAAGCAGAAACGAATAGAACATTAACATTTCAGAAAAAGTCCGAATTATCGATGTTTGACTGTATTTAAAATTTTTGATTGCAATATTTCATCCTTCTTCAATTCATATGAAATACTTTCTAATTAATGTAATTATTAAAAATAATCTCTTAATCACTAGAATTCTGGTAACACAATTTTTGAAATTCGTAGGCTATTATTTAGCAAATTTCTTTGTAAAATTAACAGGTTCAAAATGTTTTCACACTGCATTTTTTCCCAACTTTCTGTTTTCCTATTCCAGTCTAGGTTTCTAAAAAAAACCTGCATAGAGGAGAAAAATCGAACTATTTTGTTAACTTACAAAGAAAAAAAAAAATTTTAAACAAAAATTTAAAAAATTTTAATAAAAAAAAATTATTTAGATGAAGGAACCTGGCATATAATAAAATATATTTTAGATTTGAAAACAAAGAGAAAAAAATATTTCCCATCATAAAATTAAAATTCCAAGAAAATAAGTATTTAATTGAATGATCAGTTTTGAAACTAAAAGTTAAATGAGATGCAATTGTTTAAATTAATGTCTCATTCAAAAACAACAAAAGAATTACTTGGAAATGAATTCTGTAAATTTGAATCATTATTATGTAACAAGGATAATAAGTAGTCTAATAAACTCTCTTTAAATTTTCACAATATATCAGACAAAAGCAGAGTTAATATGCACCTCATGCCTACAGACACATAACATATTGACAATAGAAGCAGGCTAAGGTCAAAATTCAGCTATTTGGCCAACATAGGCTTCATGATTAATAAACGAGCATTTAAATTAAAATTATAATTTTCTAAAAATATGATTACATTTAACATTTTGATTGAAGGCTTTACAACTACTTGTCTAAGAAATTTAAACTAGAAAAAAAATTAAATGATCATGGTATTTTTACAAAATATTAAAATGCACTGAAATAAGTCCAGTTGCCATACATTCTATGAAATAGTACAGCTAAAAATAAATTAGACAAAGGAATCACAAACTAAACATCAGTCCATATACACTCTTATGGGAGTCAAAAGAAAGAAATTTAAGCTGATATCAGCACCCATATGCCATAACATAATTACTATTGACCAAAGGTAAGAAATTTTTTCATAAATGTGATTTTTTTTCCTTCTCAAAAGAGGAGAATAGATAATTTTTGAATAAATTTGTATAGTATAGTCACTTTTTCCATTTTCACAACTTAAATATTAACACAGCTCACCAATTAGGAAGAAAATGAAATTACCTTTTATAAACTTGTTCCATAATTCAGGATCTCGAGACAAAAGCTCCTTTTTGAGATTTTTCATAAACACATTGTATTGAGCAGCATCATTTCTCTTAAAAAGGACAGGAAACACATATATTTATAATTAACATTTTAATACAGTAGATCTAAATCTGTTATAAAATGCACAAATTTATTATTATTATTATTTTGCAATATTAGAAGAAATTAAAGCAAGCTATATAATAACAGAAAACATGCATTTCTTTTCTGCTTTATTCCTTTTTCTAGAGGATTTGATTCTATTTGAAAGACTATTCTGCAACACAAAGCTTGTTCCAGAATAGACTTTGTAATTCTGAACTGTAATCAGATAGGAAGATTGTAAGGATATTCAAGTATTTGTGATTTCCAAAGTATTATTTTGTTGAATATAACTTTAAAAGTTATTTTTTTTAAAAAAGGGAGGGGGGGGCAATTCCTGCTTTAAGTACAGTTACTAAAGTCACTCTTATGCATTCCATAAACATATATTAATTCATTACTTTACTACATATATTATAAATATTATAATGTACTTACATTTTATAACTCTGTTCCTGTTAATTTACTTTTTTAAATTTACATCTATCAAATTACAAAGAAAGATTTTCAAGAACTTTTATCATTTTCAGTTTTATATTTTGGAGCATTCATATCAATTTAAAAGTAATCAAAATATTTATTTCCTGTAAAATATTATTTTTTAAAAAATCTAAAAATTAAACATTTTAATGAAATGGGGAGAGCATTCTCTTCAAATGTTAGATATCTAAATAAACAATTTTAACATCATCATTCTGAATATTTTTTAATAGAATTTTAAAAAGGAACAAACTTCCTCAATTCTAATTTCCAGCAAGTTAAAGAAAAATATGTTTGAGAAATCCAAACATGTACTAATTCATTTATTCATTAGAAATTGAAACACAACAAATTGTTTTTTTTTAAATCTAAAGATAAAATATTTGTGATAAGATTTTTGTTTCATGATTGGATTTCCAACTAAGGATAAGATGATTTTCAAATTAGAGTGCCTGATGTCACTTAATTAGATGAGATACTGCTTACTTTTTCTTATTAGTAAATAATTCTTTTAAAGAATAAAATCAACTAAGATTTTTTTTAAAATTAACTTTTGAAGAATGTTTCATCTTAGCTTTTTCTCACTACAAATTATACTTACACTAATAAGAATATTGTTGACAAATTTATCTAAAATTTTTTTTTAATAATAACTTTAAAAATTGCAAAAAGTATTATTTAACCCTTTAAAAAATTTCTCCAACTCATAATAACATTTTAGCACACAAATGTGAAAAAAAAAATCCCTGACTTTTCAGTAGCTAAACAAACGGTATCTTTACGATTTAGACTTATTAATTATTATAAAATTTCTGGGATTTTCCCAACTTAGAATCACCAAATACATACAGTATAAACACTTTAACATAGTTATTTAACATGAAATGTTATATTTATGAAAGTTAAATTTACAAAAATGGAATGAACTTCTTTACAAAATCTCTTAAAAAAACATATTACATGTTTTAAGTGTAAAAAGAAAAATAAACTCAACATTTTAACAAAAATGCCTTTTTTTATAACTGTTAAAAAATATAAGATAACATTAAAACTATTCTAATAAAATTTCCATCAGTAGTACATTGTCATGGCATGTGCTCAAACAGTTTGATAACCAATTAATGCTCTTTGCATCAATATCAAAATAATATGCCGCAGCATAAATTATATGTACCTAATAATTTGTATTTTAGCAAATATTTAAGCAAGACAAACTGTCAAAATACTAATTCAATCCTTTTTAAACAAATCATTAGAAATTAATCAAAATCTTAAAAATCTAATCAAAAACTTAAGCTTTTATAAATAAATTAAGTTTTTTAAATCCATTTCTTATTGCAATACACATTAGACATAAGATATTAATATATAGAAACTAACTCAAGTAACAAATAATTCTAACCTACTTATTATAAATAAAAAACAAAAAAAACTGAAACCAATAATCAAATATTAGTACCAAAATTATAATATCATTTATTAAATACTAATGCAAGCAATACCCTGACTTAACTAAAGGCCATATGGAAATAATAAAATGCTAATAAAAAAACTTTTGATTTTAAATAACCAGTGCTGTTTTAATTAAACTAAAAAAGTTTCAAAATTTCTTTAAGAAAAGTTTAAGATTTAAAATTTCTTCCTCGATTTCTATATTTTAATTTTGAGCTGTCTCAAGAATGTTATTTATTATTATAATTATTTTGCTTTTAATTGGTTAATATAATATTCTGCAACCTTTTAAATTTTAACATTTCCATTAATTTCATTTTTACTCTTTATATTCCTCATGTTTGGCATGTGAATTCTTCACATTTAAAAATACATTTTTAAACTTGTGTCTGAATGTATAGTATTCTTAAATATTGTATTTTAAAGAAAATCAAACAAATAAAAAGAAATGTAAAGAAATTTAATTATCTCCTTTTCCCTTAACAATAATTCATAATTAAAAAGAAAACAAACACAATAGGAATAGGAATGCACAGTAAAGATACAACTGAATAAACAATACTCACTTAGTAATGTTGCATAGCACATACATAACAACATTCTTATAGTATTAAATATTACAACTATTTCACATGCTCCTTTAAACCATTATACTGATTCACCTAAATACACTTTCAAATTGAGAATTCTCTCAAAATTTAGAGAAACTGAAAACTAAATTTAAAAAATCGGAACTAGCCAATCAAATACCTGCAAAAATGACATAATTTATCAAGTATATAAATAGTATAAAATAACAAGAATTTGTTACACATAGTTAAACATTATAGATAATTTTAAAGTTGAAATTCAAATAATACAGAAATTTCTTTACCTTGAAAGAAGTATCTCTAAGTTCTTTACAAATGGATAAGATTTTCATATGGTAGTGCTTCAGATTTGAATCAGTTTTTAGGAATTTGTACACAATATCGATCATTTGTTTGCTTGCTGTACGTAAGATAATAAAAGGCTAAATTACTGAACAAAATTTTACCATCAAGAAAATATAAACATTTAATAATATTTGCTTCAGGAAATCAAATTTATAAATTAAAGGGAAAGTATGTCTGGTCAATAATATAATAACAACAAATTGTTAGTTTTATCACTCTATTTTAACCTGCATGATGGATATTAAGGAAAATACCTTATATTTCTAAAAATTACAAATCAGATTCTTGATATTCAAGATGGAATTTAATTCACAAAACTTCTACATGTAGGTCTTCAATGAAACAGTATTTAAAATTTGTGAACATCTGGTCTCAAAGCAAAGGATCTAATAATATTCTTATAGCGATATGCAAGCGTATGCAATACTTTGACCATCATACAGATAAAATAAATTTCATTGATTTTCTTTTTTAAATTCAACGAAAGAGAGAAAGAAAGTCAAAGCCTTTACCACCAGGCTTATCAGTATTCACATCTTTAATGCATTATTGGCTTTAAAAGGAAAATAATAACAATAATAAATCTTAAATTTTATGATCTTGCATTATGTTATCACTAAACTGAAATATTTTTATACCATACAATAAATTATTGTTTCATTTGAAGTGCTTTAAAGTAACAAAAATAACAAGCAAAATAAAAGTACAAATGAAATAAATTTATAATCAAACTTCCATATTATATATATATATATATATATATATATATATATATATATAAGGTATAACACAGCGATAAAGCCACAATCAACCAAACACACAAACCACAATCAACTAAATGTCATGCATTAAATTTTGACTTACATTACTATAGCAACAGTATAAGATATCACGTAGTTTAAAGATTTTAAATGAAATTACAAATATATCTTAAGAAAACTTGTCAGATGTCAGCTTTGAGACGGAGCAATTTATTGAATTGATTAGATACAAAATTCCTTTCACAGGCAGTGCCCCAAGAAAGCAACTTTCAAAAAGAATTATTTGAAGTTAAATCATCTTTATTTCCCATTTATACTTGATTGAATAAACAAAATAAAAAGTCTATTTTTAAATTTTATCAACCACTTCAATTGAAATTAATTAGTTCGAATTAAAGAATAACTACTTTTTACTTAGAAATATTTACCATATTTTATCATTAATTATGACCTTGCATTACTACATGCTCAATGCCTAAAAATGCTGATTATTATATCAATATATTTTTTAGCATAAGTATAAAAATTATTAAAATATAATATATAAAAGATACGAAACAAAACTTTCAAAAAATGAAATAAAAACAAAATGAATAAAAATTTAACATAAAATTATATGAATAATGTAGATTAATTTAGAGATCATTTATAATATTGCTATGGTAAAAATAGATTTCAATTAGCAAAAATGTTTTAAAAAATTAATAACAACATGATAAATTTAAATAATTTATTTTATTACCTTCTGCAAATTCAAGTGTTTTGCTGTTTAATAAATATTGGAAATCTTGCACTGGATTAATAGAACCTACCTAGAGTTAACATAATTACAAAAATATAGCAACATTAAAAAAAAAATCAAAATAACAAGAAATATCAAATAAGCATCAAGATTTATAAGAAGAAAATTAACTATGATAAATTTCATTAAAAAATACAATTGAATTTGATAGTTAAACATCATTTTCATAAAGCCTAATATTGTTTTTATAATGCAAGTAGGATTTTCTATATTAAAATTATTTGTCACATGGCACATTAGCACTATTTTTATTTAATCAAATGGATTAATGCAGATCTATATGCACCATCTTCTAAATATTAAATATAAATAATCAAATTACATAGATTTATTCTTCAACAACAGATTGTAAAATCATCGACGATTTTGAACAGGCATTAGAATGGGTTTAAGTCGCAAAAATAGGAATGAAAGGAAAGATGAGAGGAGGAAATGTTAATTTTCTAGTATCTAATAGGGTAAATCCAAGGTCAAAGAAATACTAGAAACACAATACTAGAAACATCATTCTGGG
Source organism: Argiope trifasciata (assembly GCA_026543055.1). NCBI lineage: Eukaryota > Metazoa > Arthropoda > Arachnida > Araneae > Araneidae > Argiope > Argiope trifasciata. The sequence continues at coordinate 830,544 of JAPMOQ010042376.1, read as the reverse complement.
TCTCACTCTTTAACAAGATGGAGTCATTGAAATGTAGGTCAAAAGAACCCGTTGAAAGAAACAGTACATAAAAGTTCAAGTTAATTAAATTTACAGCTTCATTTTAAAATTTGATAATTGTTATAAACACATATTATTTTATCAATTCAAATGAATTCTGTTTATCAATATAATATGCATTTATTCTTTGATCAATGCATCAACCGCTTATCAGGAGACAAAATTAATCTGGACTGCACAAAGAATTGCAGTAGTTTATGTGTTTCACAAGCCTTCACTCTGTTCTCTTTTTTATATTTAAAACACTTTCCATAACTTTTTTCAGTTTACTTTTTATTTCATTTGTACACTATGATATATTCTTGCTATTTTACTTATATATTATTGTGCATTCCTGTACATCATTTGCGTACACACACACATACAAATTTTTCAACTTCAAATATTAAAGAAAATAATTATAATTTCAAAGAAAATAATTATTATAAAATTAGAATTGTTTTCATAAAGATATTTTTGAATAGAAATACAGTAACTATGGTTTATGTTCCCAAGTTTTTTTCAAGGAAATATTCCTATGCCAGTTTTCTATTTCAAAATTTCTAAAACACTTATAATAGACAAAACAATTTATAAGACAAAAGATCTACTGAAACTTACTGAGACAATTTTATCTCCAACAGCATTCTCAAATCCAGGATAAACATCTTCACTTTCTAACTTTACCTTTTTACTAGAACTTTCTGAGCTCCTGTAAGTTTTTTTTTTTAAAGTTCAGGAGATACAATAAAAAGACATTGCATTTAAAAAATAATTCAAAACATACCCATAAATAAATAAATATAATATCAAAATATTCATAAAATAAGAAAACTATATCAATTAAGAGCAGAAATTTGTTATGTGACAAAACTTCCAAAAGTTACTAAAAGAATATAAGCTTTAACCCAGTTTTTGACATTTTATCTGGCTTTGAAAGGATATCCTAATTATTTATTTATGAAGGGGGAAGGAAACAAGATAAACCAAACTGAAACTTTGAAACTTCTATTCAGCATGGAATGTGTTGTGCATGCAATCAAGCATAACTGCAAAAAGGAACTGCAGTGAGCTGAGTGATGTATGCAGTTTAGCAGAGTTTGTATTTAGTGACGATTTAAAAATAGCTGTAACTTTTTGTGTGAAGTAGTGTATTTTATGTTCATATTTTGTGCTAGTGTCCAATAAAGGAAATATTTTAAATGATATGTCTGCTTGAACTGATTCAAAGTGCTAGAGCAGCTGATAGCTGCTAAGAATCATTACATAACAGAATGCAATCCATCTAATATGGCATAAGTGTATATATATTGGATTTCACATGCAAGATATACACAGATGGTCCACTTTTATCATGGCCCAAAAGTTAATATTTAAACAATTAAAAATAGATATAAAGTTCTAACTAAAATAATACTTTAAATGAAAGGGAGAATTACATTATATGTTGTCTGAGTCAATAAAATACTTTTTTCAAAATTTACCAAATCTAAACTTTCATGCATTTCCCCAGCAATATCAATAATATTTAGTAAAATATTCTTGATATCAGAACATGAAAAAACAAAAAATTCTTCTGCAACTAAAACTGATCAAGCTATGAAAAAATAGTAAATCATAATTTTAGATTAATTTTACAACTAATTATTAGCCTTGAGAAAGATTTTATGGGAATGTTTGCAAGGTGAAATTTAGTTTAGTTTTGTTGTTGGCTTATTTTTCTGAGTACTTTTCACAAGGAGACATTATTATTGTTTTGAAGATGTTTTTAATATGCAATTCCTTTAATTAATTTTTTTTTCTTGATCTTTTTTTTTATTTATTTAGAGAAAATTCTCAAAATTGCAAGGTTTGCATTTCATATGTTTGAATACTTCCTGTTTAAGAAAAAGAAATTTACACTTTATGTTTTAGATTATAAAAAATTATATATATGCTTTTTAATATAGAATTTTCAGAAATACATCTGTTGACACTAACAATATAAAATATAATTCTTCCCATTATTTAAAACAATTTTTGAATTCTTAACAATTTAGAAATCAGCAAACTGAGTCTCAAGCTTTCTATTTGGAATCAAAAGCATCCCAAATAGAAGCTTAAAATAAATAATACTAGCAAACTTTGTTGCTCCAGGGGATAGGGGATTAAAAACAGGATATTAATTACTTTAGTAACTATCAAATGAAAAAGAGTAAGAATCTTCATTAAAAATGTATGCTACATGAATACACTTGCATAAAAGGTTACTCCACTTTTCATATGGAAAAAAGATTCAGTAAAAAAATATGCATATGAGCACACAAATGTGTGTAGAATTTCTAAAAGAAACAAGCAGCAGAAGAGTGTATTAAATAACAGATATATTGTTTTCTTCATTATTAAGCAAACTGTTTACCTTTAATATTATAAAAGTTCTTAATTACATCATTACCATGACTGTTTATCAAAATAATAAGTTTATCACACTACATCAGATGAAGCAAGTAAAGCATTCAGGGCACATATACACTCACAAAGGGAATTTCACAGAAAATTAGCAGCACAAGCATTCATTATGAACATTAGTTTTAAAACACTGCAGATCAACATTAAATTAAAATTTCTGAAGTTATGCCCTGAGTAGAGTGAAAAAGTTGGATACCTGAGCAACTCAGTGGCTACAGAACTTTTGAAGTTTTAATCTAAGTATTAAAAATTAATTTTAAAAGCAGAGTTAAATTGGATTCATTGTATAGTCACACATACATATACAAAGAAGAAAGATCTAAATTGAAAAAATTTATACAAACTAAATAAAATGTCCTTCTAGATTTAAGGGTATATGAGATGAAAAAAATATGAGAGCCAGCCAGAAAATATTAATAATAAATTTAAATAAATCAGGAAAGGAAAAAAAATGTTGTTTTAACAACAATATTCATTATGTGGGGGGGGGGGAACAAATAAGATACAGTTTTAAACATTAAAATTACCAGAAGATACTTTTTTAAATAATTTTAAAAAGCATCAATTATCTCCACATTTTTCATTAAATGAGTAGATCTGGGGGATTTTCAATAACTAACTATAAGATAATTATAGCCCTTTTTACATTTTTCATGATGAAGTCAATTTCTCATTATAATCCTAAGTTTTATGGCACAAAACATTTCATATTATATATTGTCACAATACAATAATAAATGTTCAATGCCTAGTATAAATTCAACTTACAAAAACATATCAGCTCCTACTTCTTTCGATCTTTTTTGTGCATATTGCTTCAGAGGGAATAATTCTTTAATTCTATTAAGACAAGGTTCAGCCATTTTCACCAGCTAGATAAAAAATATAAATAGCATTCATTATTTTTTTCTTTAATTACATTCTTTAAATAATATGTACATTATGGATATTTGTACACAATACATAAAAATTTCCATTGTCAGGCATAAAATTAATACAAATGCCAACCACACAAAAATTCCTATAAAACCAAATGATTACATGTTATCTAGTTTGATGTTTTATTCCAAAATAACTTAGAAGACCAAGCTTCATATAGCAATTTTTTTGGGGGGGAGGGGGGATATTTCGATACAAATTACATACTCAATACATATGAATATTTTTCGATCCAGAGACAAACTACTAATTAAATAAATTTTAAAAAAATCATGAATGCATTTAGTTAAATTTGTTATTCGAAACTATCTACTGTATTACAATATTTGTTTTACAGTTTATCAATCATCATTTATATATTTTTGAACTTACACTCTGTTTTACCATATGAAATTGAATCTGAAATGGTGCTATATAACACCGTCAGTATGAAAGCAGATAGAAAATAGTTCTAATAGATAGTTGTGAAAAAATGTTTATGTCCAAAATCAAATTTTTTCAGGAAAGACACCTATATAAATAAAATTTAAAAAGCAAAATATTAAATATAAATACATAATTAACAAAAAGGCAACACAAACATCATTCACACTGTTAATATAATTGTACTGCAATGTTCACACTTCAAAGTAGTAGTTAAGTATAGTTATTCCAACAGTAAGTAAGCAAAAAATGTTTTATATATATATATATATATATATATAGACACCAGAATTGCTCACTTAAAGTTATAAGATAATTATTTGTAAGTAAATAAAAATGATATAACAAAATTTCATTCAGGTATTTTTTTTTTTTCATTTTAGAAAAAAAAAATATTTACATAATTCAAATCAATAACAATGTTTAGAATCAAAATTGACATAATTTGATTTTAAAATAATCTTAGCATTATTAAAACAACGATTTAACTTACTTTACTAGGAGGATTGATAATTGTTTCTATATGAGGAGATATTCCAGGAAGAGGTTTCTCTGGATACATTGCTCTAAATTGTAGGCACTGCAAAATTTTACAAACATGTAGCTCAACAGATAGGACTAAAAGACAGCAGAAGTAGCACAAAAGATTTTACCTGATAAAGTCTTTGTAGGAACGGATTCACAGTATATTTTGGTTTAAGAGCTTCACCTAAATTACCTTCATCATCGCTAAAAATAAAATGTAAAAAAAAAAAAAAGCAAATAATTTATAAAATTACATGGTTTCATAGAGAAAATTCAGTCAAATTTATTTTCATTGGTTACATATAAAAGAGGAAAAAGCCAAACTTACACAGTAGCAGTACTTAAATCCATTGATGTAATTAGTTCATCAATGGCACCAAGTTGGCCTTCTGAAAAAGGGAAAAAGATAAATGTAAATATTTACATATAATATTAAATAATGATAATGTTTCGCTAAAAAAATGAAAAGGATAAATAGTGGAGTTATTTAAGATTGATAAAATTTGTAAAAATTTTTGTCACAAAATTTAGAAAAATTTATAAAGTCTTATCACAACTTTTCATTTTCTAAATGAAAAATGTTCAGTATTGTTAATATCCGTCTACAAATAAAATAAATACATTTTCCAAAAAAAATTTTGGTTCTTGTTTATATTTATAGCTTTTGCAGTATATTGTCAAAAAAATGCAACCTGTTGCTAACCATCTTGACGCTCTACGTATAATGGAGCTTGGCATTTTTGGTATAATTTGAAAATTTTCAATCCGAGAATGCAACCGTCTTGGCAAATGAAGCATAACAGATGCGATATAACAGTTTTACTTGACAATTTTCAGAGAGTATGAAAATTGCCAAGTAAACTGAGAGGTTGTAAAAATAAATAAGTATCATATACTTTTATTTGATTTAATTTTGATTATTTTGAGATTACAACTATTTTGGCATCTTATGTAAAATGGAGTTCTTGGTGTATTCTGAAAGGAGCCAAATTAACTCAGGATTGATAACAATAAATAAGTATAATTTTGTATTTGATTAATTTTTTTTAAAAAAGAAAACAAATTGCTATTGAAATAATATCTATATGAAAAGCTTATCCAATAAATGCTAGATAGTAGTTTTGATACTTTTTATGAAAGCTTAAAAAAAATCAATATGATTATTTTTCAATCCTATACATTATATAACTTTTTCCATTTCCCATTAAAAAGAAAAAGTAAAATGAATAATGTCCCATTATCTGGTTTCGTTCTTTGTGAGCTATCCTTGCTATATTTGTAAAGTTGTATTATTTTAAAAACATTCTGAACATAATGATTGCTTTAGCTTAGATCCATAGTTAGAGCTATAAGTGATCTCCAAATTCAATGTGACAAATTTGATAGCCTCCATTAATGGCAAAATTTAGATACCTGATATGTTAATTCGACTAATCCATTACAATCAGACCTTTGGTTAAAACAAATGGTGTTTATAAATAACAGAGGTTTCTCATAGCTAAACCTCTCAATTTTATAAATATCACAATCAGTAATTCCATTTTATATACATTTCTAAATCAAAACATTCAAAGACGAACAAAAAAAAAATATCTATTTAGAATTACAGCTCCAGCAATATTAACTATATAATCCTTTTTTTAATATTAAAGTTTTCTGAACACTAGGAAAATGATCAGGTCTGGGTTTCCTGAAATATGAAATAAAAAACATACAAGTGTATAAACTCTTATCCTAGACTAAATGAAACAAATAGATATTTACCTGTAGGAATGTTTTTTGGATCAGAATCTAAAGGTGCGAAGACATAATGTCGGAGGTCTTCCATAAATGGCAAAGCTATAAACACAAGGCACTATTAAAAAAAAAAAAAAAAAAGATGAAATAAGTTACAACAAAAAGGCTATGAAATATGCAATACAATGATTGAAAATACTTACTTCATAATTTGGCTTAATTTTTGGTGAAAGAAATCCTATCTTTGGAGCCGACTTAGGTGAGTAGACATATCGAACTATAGCAACCATTTTTGTTTCATACAAAGCATGAATAAATGGTGCCAAAATTACACCTGCCAACTGCAATAAGGAAGATTAAAATATAATTGTGCACAAATTATAAGAAATTATATATATTTCTTAAATGAAATTTTAAGATTAAAATAAAAATATAAAACTACATACATTCTTTAAACAAATTAAATTATTATTATTTAAAAAAAAAAAAATAGATATTTTTTTTTAAAAAAAAGAACCGCAGTTTATAACAAAAGATAATAAACTAAATAAACTACTGCACTTCAAAAATACAAAATATGATCAACATAACAAAACAACCATAAAATTATTAAAAAATTAAAACCTATTTATAATAACAAAAAGGTTTTGAATTTTTTAAAAGATAACAAAATTTATAAAATTAATACTTTTGACTTTGAAAATTTATATACCAACCTTCCCCATGAGAAATTAATAAATGTCTGTACTCTTATATATGACGAATATTTAAATGAAGATGTAATTAATAAACATAACTGGCTGGTTTTGTGCAATTTTAATAATACCAAAAATTATGTTTTCAATGGTATTAATTTTTATAAACAAGTTAAGGGTATTCCAATGGTTACAGCTTTCTCAAGTGCTTTAGCCAACATTTTTCTACATTATTACGAGAAAAAAATAATTAATAATTACTTAATAAATGAATGGAGATTTGATGATTTAATTTTGATTAATACCAATATTGTTACTAACTGATATCCTAAAGAATTAATTTTAACAGAAACAAATAAAAATCATCTTGAAGCTACTTACCTGGATTTGAGGATCGAAATTGCTCATGATAAAACAATAGTCGGTATTTATGATAAAAGAGACGAATTCAAATTTGATATAATTAACCTCTGTAATTATCACTCTAATTTTAACTCTAAAATTTTCAAAAATTTAATTTTCTGACTATTTAAAAAAATTAAAACAATTTGTAATAACAAAATTTCATTTATAAAAGCAACAAATAGTTTTATAAAAAATTTAAACAATAATGATTTTTCCAAAAACTACAGAAATATCAATATTTTAATAAAAAAAAGAAATGATGAAATATTAGTAAAATAGATGGCGCTCATAAACTACATTTATCTTTATTTACACTGTATTATAATTAGAAAGGCAGTTCGGTGAGATTTTCAGGTAGCTTTCAAGTTCTTTCTCTTTTTGTTTTCTTAATTAATTGGGTTGTTCCTTTTAATTTTGGTTGAATATTCTTATGTAGTTTTATTTTTTACATATTTTTGTTTCATTTGGTGATGTTTTTTAATGTTTTGTTTTTTTTGTGTGTTTTTTGCTGTTTAAATTGTTATGTCTCTTTAGTCTTAAATTTTCGGGTCACGAGGTGTCAATACTTTTGACCATTGCCCACCGATACCTCACAGAAAAAAAATCCCTTATTTTGAATCCTTGCCTGGGAGTGGCCCTTGAAGAAGTTTTCAGGCCGGATTCTTTTTCTATTGGTTATAGTTTCAATTCGGTTGTGTTCTTTTTTGCTTAACTTATTTTGTTAATTAATTACATAACAAAACATATATTAAAAAATATATAAAACATGCTGATGAGGAAATAATGCATATTTCATACATATATATATATATATATATATATATAACACATGAAAATCATTGAAACATTTGTCATGAAAGCTAAAGTAAATATTCCTTATGTACTTACTTCACGATTTTTCTGGCCGAAAACATACATTGATTTATCACCAATATAATGATACCTGTGTACCTGAAAAATATAAGTAAACTTGAGGGCCTAAATAAAAATATATTATTAATAAGTAAGATAGTAACAAAAGCAAAGTTAAAAATAAGTTAATATAGGGATCATAATTTATTATAAATCTTGAATTTGATATAAAAATTCACCAATTAGTTTTTTAAAAAGTTTTTAAATAAAGTCTTTAACTATACTTTAACCCCTTTTTTTTAAATGTTTTTATATTATGTGAGCAAAAAATTAATAATTCATTTATAAGAAACTTATTATTGATTATACATATACATTTTGATAAAAATGCATCTAAAATTAAGATTTAAAATAAGCCAGGAATTATATATTTCTTTCTTCGTTTTAACATTTTTTTTAATATTGAGAGTAAATACATGTTAAAATTATAGGATAAAATCTTGCCAAATCTGAAATGTAAAAGAAAAAATAAATGACAAAATACTGGTGTGTGTGTTTATACACACACAAACGCACAAGTTATATATTGTTCAGAAAAGATATTTCTAATAATGTTACAAGCTGAAATCATTACATTAAAAAAATTTAAAACTGTTAAATAATAGAAGAATTTTCAACTTTCATAAAAAGGAAAACAATAAATAACAGATAAGCTTTTAACCAGCCTTGGTTTAATTTTAACAAAATTATACATATTTATTAATGAAATGCAAAAGAGGAAATGAAAAAAATTTAAAGTATATAAATAGAATGATAAATTGTAATCTTACATTTTCAGCTTTAGTAAAGCCCAGAACTTTCATTCCTTTGTCTCCTGACTGATAATCCATATTCATTTTATCTTCTTCGGTAAATGGAACAAGAGTTGTTCCATATTTAAAGGCTGAAAAAAAAAAAAAAAAATGATAGCTTTTTTTTCTTAATAAGCAGTTTCTCAAATCTGTTTTACATTTTTCATGCATTTGATGACATATTTGCAAAGATTTAAATAAACAATTTACAAAATTAGTAACAATATTATTCAATTACATAATAAATTATTCAATTACATAAAATATTCAATTATATAATACAATTACTTACATAATAAACAACTTTTTAATTAATTGTTCATATTTGCAATATTCATATATATAATATTATATGTAATTTCACAACAAATAATATTCAATCAACATAGAGACATTATTACAAAGCTCATAAATATTTTTTATTAATAATGGCATTTTATAAATAAAACTGTAAGTTGCATATACAAAATGATAATAGAGATAATTTCATACCTGGAATTATGTTCTCATTTGTCAAAATAATAGGATTATACACTTCATCATCATTCATCAAATATGTAGTATTTCGTTCCAATTTTGCATTTAATTTTCGAGCATATGCATTCTTCCAAGATTTAGGTTTGCTTTCATTTACCTGAGAATTTTAAAAATGTATATATAAATACATTATTATATATCTGATAATACTAATACAAACTTTTTGAAATACAAGTTCATTTCTTTGAATTTTCTTCCAAAAAAATGTTTATATATGTCAAGTAAAGAAAAAAAATGGGGATTTTTTGATATATATATAAACCTATTGAAATTTGGGCCTTTGATCACAAAGAAAGAGAAAACATCATAAAAACAGTTCTCTAAAAAAACTCATACATTAAAATCTTCAAAAGAAAAAAAAAGTTTATAACATGCCAAATTTTAGAAGAAATTGCTTCAAAATTGCAAGATTTATTTATGAAATAGCTGTATTTAAGCAAATTAATTTATCCATTTTTTATTTGAATTTGGGAAAATTTGTAAAAATGGATAAACAGCCACGATTAGATGTTTTAAACAAGAAAATAGTAAATTAAATATTACTCCACAATGCAATTTTTGGGATTTAAACATAAAAAAAATTCATAACAATTTGTTCTATTTTTTAATAAGAAAAAAATATTTATAAAAATACTAATTAAAATTTATTTTATTAAACTTCATTTGATCCGATTTTCAAAAAATAAATAAACTTGCTAAAGTTTGACAATAAATAAATAAAAATCAATGAAAAGCAGAAAACTCTAGATTGTACAATAGAAGTTGAATACATCAATTATGATTCATAAAAAACAAACAGCACATATTTTTAATGAATATGGATACAAGAAATATCATAAGGTCTACAAAAAGTTAAATCTTAATAATAATAATAATAGCTGCTTCCTCAGTACATATGCGAGCATTTTATGCACAGATAGTTATAACAATATATCTTCTAAGTTTTTATCAGTAGAAAAAGCAAAGAGAAGTAAGCAACATTTTGACAATATTAAGAGTAATTAACAATTTAATAATCCTAAATTACATGCAATTTTCATGAAACAAAACCTTGATTTGTCTTCAGTATAAGTTAATTTAATTTATATAAAAATACATTGTGCCATGAGAGTGACCTCACACAACAAATACTTTTAAATGGATGGTATTCAAACATCCACTATGAATACAATAATGAAAAGCAAATTGCAAAAAACAATATATTACCTTTATATAAGCACTAATTGGTATAGTTAAATTTGTTCCAATATCTAAATTGGCATTCCATGGCAAGGCCTGCACTTTCTTTTTTTGATAGTAAATTAAAGCAGGAATTGCTTCTCTATAAACAGAAAAGGACATAATAATTAATAAATTAACTTTCTTATATCAAAAAATTCAAAGAAAATATAAAATGAAATAAATTCCATATTCATCCAAATAAAATAACAGATCTGAAAGCTGTGTATAAAAATTGCATATAGAACTGATGAGAATTTTAAAATGCATAAAATTATTTCAGCTATAGAAATAGCTATTGCAGAATTTCAAACAAAAATTTATCTGTTTAGAAATTTCTTTCATTTTATAAGCATATAAAAGATTTTGAGTGAAACATTAAAAGATTTATTCAAACTCTCTCGGTCCAGACACAGCACACATATGCAGGAATGTTAGAAATTTAACAACTAGACAGCATTAAGTTGATTAAACTTTTATCACAGAATTTCATTCTTTTTAATACATTATACCATTTTGTGACAACATTGTTCATGATAAAAACAATAATTATTTAAAAATAAAACATATGGATGTTTACAGCTATTATTAAAATATTTTCTGGCAATTTTTTTATTCAAAAATATGTTCATAAAAATTAAATTATTAGATATTAATTTTATTATCATATAAAAATGTAGCTTACTCAAAGGAGTATGATTCACCATTCACTTCTTTTAATATACTTCGAATAGTACTTCCAGATACATCAGTAACATCAGTGGTATTAGAATATGCTTGTAAGCAAGCACCATTACTTATTTCTTCTTCGGAATATGAAACTGGCCCTCTATGATAAAATAAAAATTATAAATGATATAAAATGATAAAAAATAATAAAATATAAATGATAAAAAATTATAAATCATTTGGAAAAAAAATCTAATAAAAATTAAATGGAGCATTGATTATATAATCACATATATTGCAATTAAATTAAAATTATTATTATTATATTTAAAAGTTAACATATTTTGATGAGAGTAAGTTATTGATAATTAATCTCAAACTTCAATAGAAATATCTTGAAACTTTATAATAGAACAAGCAACAATACATAATAACTATAACACTGAATCTAAACAAAATAAAATATATATCTGTATAATCAATTACTGAGATAACTTATTGAGTTTTCATTATTCACATATTAAAACATACATAAAATCAAGTAACTAAATAAATATAATAACTAATAATTACTTAAGTTTAGAGTTTGATGAAAGATATGCAATGCATAATTTTGCTCTTGTTAAACAGTTTTAATAATCATAATATATTTTGAAACAACTATAACACATTAAAAAAAATTACTTTAAGTTATATGGAGTGCTAAAAAAGGTATCTCATTCATTCCCTTATGATATTATTTACAGCTTTAAATATATTATCAACTTGGCTATCACTACTCATGGTTATCAAGATCAAAATACAATCAGATGATCAAAGCATACAAATATAAATTTAAGTAGTAACACAAAATCTGCTACAAGAATAGAACTGTACTTATAACACATTCTTTTAATCATATGAAAAAATAAGATACTATAAGTACAAAAATTCAGAAAAATATATTCTGATATTCCAAGATTATATGTAAAAATGTAAACAAAAAATTTAAAAAGAAAAATAACAATAAATTTAAAAAATGCAATGAAAAGGAATAAATGCTTCCTGAGTACCCATACTTACATAATATTCAGATCTATTTTTGATGTTTTTAAATCTTCACATATTTTCTGGATTTTATTGGTGTAAAAAGGAATGTCGAAGCGAGATAGAAATAGTATTCTGCGAGAGAAAAACTTTTTGCTTTTGTCTGTGTTTTGAAGCATATGAATTGCAAGCACCAACACACTTTCTTTCATATCTTCAGCAGAGGAAAAGTAAAGGAAAGTATTTGAATTAAATAATAAATAATTTTCTTTGGATATTTGTAACAAAGAATCTTTAAAACATAAAACAAATTTTTCAAAAATTGAAATGAAATAAAAGTTGAACAAATAAAAAAAATAATAATGCAAAAATAAAAAATGGCATTTAAATAATCAATATACTTTCAACTAATTATTATTTTTTTTTTAAAAAAAAGGGGGGGTGGCTGGGTTTAGTTCTAGCATTAAAACTGTATGTCCAGTCAAGTTCTACACAAAAAATATTTGCCACTAACAATTCATTCATTACTAAAAGAATGCTTCAAAATAATAACTTTTTCGAAATTGGGAAAAAAAATTGTATCATCTTGCTTTCTAAATTTTCAGAAAATGAGTAGGACTGAAAATTGACCATAAGTAAAAGTGAGACTTTTCTTTTCAAGAGTGATGAAATATACTTTCAACAAACTTTTCAAATGCACGAAGAAAAGGATTTTGTTAAATATTTCTAAAATTATTATTGTTGCTAACTGAAAACTTTGGTTTAACTTAATATATTAAGCTCAGATGTCAATTAGTAAAAATTAAATAATTAAATTTAGTACATCAAAAAATATATAATTTTATCAGATATTATAAACCATTACAATATTAAACTAAATTTTAAATGATGTGAAAAAAAAAACAAAAAACAGACATCATAACAATGGTTTTAAGTATTTTATGTTAAATGAGAAAAATAATGTCATAATAAATATAATAACCTATTTGCAGATTTTTCTATTTCATTTTTTAAAAAGTTAATAAAGTTTCTTAAAATATGTTTCAAAGCAGTGAAGAAAAATGGGTATAATAATGTTCTTAAACTCTATGAAAATAAATAAAAATTCACTAGAAAAAAGAATTTACACTTATATTGTTCTTTTTTTTCTTTCACAATTCAAGTGATAATAACCTTCTAAAGTATATTATTTCTTAACTATTAATCAAAATATCATTTAGGGTGACAAAGAAGTTAAAAATAATGAAATTAGCAATTTTAATCATATATTTCAGAAGGCAATTTCATAAAAAATTTCAGATTGGACATTCATCTTTCTTAACAAATTCATATTTAGTTAAGAAAATTGTTATCCATACTAATATTAAAGATGAATGTGTGTTTGCACTCTACAGGTCAGATCATTAAATCAATAGCTATTCCTACCTTGGCGCACATATAACTTGGAAGTAAGAATTTATATTTGAGATCAATTTTTTATAGATTTAATTAATTAAAAATTAAGATGAATTTTTTTTAGTTCAGCAAAAATATAGTTGCACAAAAATTAATTTTACATTGATTCAAAATTTTTGCGACATTTTCTTTCGGATTATGTCGACTTAATAGCTCTGCAAATTTCTGCTACATTTGTCAATTTTTTTCTTTGAAGAATATTATTTTTACCTGACTTGCACCAACACATTACGTTGTTGTCTTGGAATTCAGGCTGTTTTCACTGTTTCTTAATCAATTTTCTTTTATCGTTAAAAACAAAAGATGAAAGATAATTCTTAATATTTATGTAATTTACAAGATTAATAAAAATGAAATAATGGTACTGCAAAATATCAAAGATAGATGAGCTGTATATTTATGTTTTAAATAGAACTATGATGTTATGGACTAATCCCCATTAGAAAGGTTTAGGTACACAAAAGACAGACCTTTTATTAGACTCTTAGCAATTCCGACTTTGGAAAAAATTACTATAACGACTAAATTTATGTTCAAATGTTGATAAAATAAATCCAAATTAATACAAGTAAGGAAATGGCATGTACTGAAATTACTATTTCAAAGAACTGTAGATGTACATATTAGTGTGTAATAATCTTCCACTCTGTGAAACCCATAAAATAATAGTGATGCCTAATAGTGGAAATTTTTTAAGTGTAGTAGAATCACTACGTAGATTTGACTCCATGCTTATGGATCATATAAACATAATATAATAGTTCCAGAAACTAAATTATCAATGATTTAGTTCATATATTGCAAAATCAAATTATTCCTACCTCAGGAAATGAAGTTCTTAACAAAATTAAAGATCATGAAAATGCAGCTATGTATTACAATATCTAAATAGATTCTATTTCTGATACTTCTCATAAAAAACAAACTTCAGTCTTTATTAGGTATATATATTTTGAAGAGAAAAGATAAGTGAGAAAAGATAAATGAGTCATTTATAGAGTTTAATAAAGTGACAAGAGAAGGACTAGAAAAAGATCTATTCAGTGATCTATTGAGTGAGCTTTATTTAGATATTATGGATTGTAGTGGACAGGCATATGACAACAGTAGAAACATGAAATGGAAGCATTTAAGTGCAAAATCTAGAAAAAAATTTCTCTATTGCTCTCATGCAATCTATGTGTGTGCCTGGCTCTTTTAATTTATTGATTTGTGATGTTACTTCCAGCAGTATATATCACATTTTATTATTATTATTTCAATGATACTGTAGCTTATTTTCTCATCCACAAAAAAGATGGGAAAATCTATGAAGGCATTTAAACATTACTCTCAAATCCTTATGCAATATTCGTTGGGAAGCCAAAAATAGATATGATTAAAGTAATGTATATACAGTTTGAGTAAACTTGTAATCCTCTAGAGGAATTTGTTGATGCAAATAATATTACAATAGTTCTAAAGCAGTGATGGGGAAACTACGGCCCGCGGAAAGGTTTAATCCGGCCCGTTTAAGAGTGCCGTCGTGAGAATGTTTGAACACATTCTTACTTCGTAATGTGACGACCCGCATAAAAACTACCTGCGGCGATATTCAAAACACAATAGTATTCTGGACAAATCCATCCGACCCAAACAGCTGACTCCTCTTCGCTCGAAACTTCCAGACACTCTCGCATTTTCGATTCATTGTTCTGTTTTTCTGAAAGAACCGCAAAACTCCAATTCCCGAAAAATCCTTGCAGGTAGGTATAAATACAAGCGAGGCCGCCCGAAGATCAGTTAGTTAGCGACTTAGTCAGTCATCTGCAACACCCCGCTGTGACTCGAGTAATTGTTTGTGTAATCCCCGAAACTGCACCATCAACCAGTAATGACACCAGAAAATAAAGTGATAATACTTCACATCAAGAACTACACTAAATTCATTTTATATTTTGTGCTTATAATTTTCTTACCTTTTGCTTTTTTACTATCGAAATAATAAGTGTATGTAATAATATATGTATATGTTTATAGAACACATAAATTTTTTTACGATTAAGCATTATTCTTCGGCCCGCTACGATCGTCTAGTTATTACAAATGGCCCGTCTTAAAAAAAGTTTCCCCACCACTGTTCTAAAGCTTAAAGTCTCTAGAATTCAATAAAGAAATGACATTTATTTTATGCTTAATTGAAGGGTTTACGATATTATCCAAAAAACTATTAATAAACTATTTCAAATAAAAATTAATTGTGTTCGATTGGGTTTTTAATTCATTCAGTAAAATTAAAGCTGAAATCCCAAAATTAAGAACGAAATTTAACTTATATTCAGTTAAGGCAAAAACGAAAGCACTTACTTAGCAAATACAATAAATTTGAAATTTTCAGAACATTTTCTTGAAAATGAATTCGAGAAAGAAAAATATATATATATTTCAAAACAGCAGAGGATGAAATTGTAGAAAACTGGTCGAGATATTTAAATGTTATTTTTTAATTCTGTACCAGATACCGGTATTGTACAGATAGAAGACAGATTTAAAAGTATTTCAAATTAAACACTGACACAAAAACTTTAGAAAAAAAATGTATGAAATTTGTTCCAAAAACTTCGTAAAGTTTTGTAAAAACGATGTAAATGATAACCTAATCCAAATAATTATTTTGCAAGGGGATTTGATTTTGAATGAGACATATAAAAAATGCTAATCACATACTGCAATTTCCACTAATTAATAATTATAATGATTTATTTCTAAATGTATTAACTGGGTTAAAAAAAATTTTACATTGCCAGTTTTTATAATAAATGTTGAATCCTCATTCAACAAATTAAAATTAATAAAGGATTATTTTCGGTCAAGCATATGGATATAATGCTTCATGTTCTTGCTATACTAAGTATCGAAAAATAAACTGGAAAAATTGCAATTTTCCTGAAGTAATTAATAGCAAAAACAAATCACACATTGAATAAATATGCACATGTTCGTGGTTTTTTTTTTCCCCCTTTCTTTTTTTTTTCCTTTTTACTTTGCTAAAAATTTAGGGCCTTAAATGGTTTCTTATGTCCGAGCCCCTTCATAGAAAAAGCCGGCTCTGGTAGAAACACTTTTTTAAAAAAAATTAGGGGTTGTTGGGACAAGAATATTTAGCAGAATGCAGTTCCTTAAGACCAAAAGATTGTAAAAAGCTTAGACTTCATAGCTTTTTTTGAAGTACATTTTTTGATTGAAACAAATACAATAATATTATTCACCTCCATTAACTCCTTTCAAAAGTAAAATTAAAAACTGAATTTTATGATGAATAATTCTTTGAGATATTACATAGATTAAACAAAATAATGCTGCAGATGCGAGCCCTAAATGCAAAATGATTCTGTTTTCTGTATATCTATTCAAAAGAAGAAAAAAGAAGAAGAAGAAAAAAAAAACGATCATTTTTTTTTGTATTCATTGAAATTTAATCCCTTTCATTTTAATCTAAAGCTCAAATTTTATGTTAATTGACAGAAAAATAGAGATATATAATACATTGATCAAAACAGCTTAAGGTTTCTACAATACTAAGTTATTTGATAATCAATTTCAGGCTTAAAAATATTTTGTTAAAGATGCCATTAAGATACCAAATTAGATAAAATATTGAATTGAAAATATTATTAGTTGGTTGCCAAATAGGAAGCTTAAAAGAGTTTATTAGGGTATACTGGATTATTATGTCACATTCTTAATTAATCTTAAATTTGGCAAAAGCAATTATTTCTTCCAAACATAGTGTTGTGGTAAAATTTTTCTGACAAAAATGGGATCATGAAGAACAATGTAAACAAGGTCTGAATTTAATGAATCAGAATTTGAAAACACAAAAAATATTAAATTTCTGTTTAAAAGGATACAGTCAGATGAAGCCTCACAACCTTGAATTTCATTTACTTTCTCTAACAGCTCCCAATTGGCAGTTTTAAAATCTTGCACAACATAAATATTTCCAAATTCAGGATCCCCTTGGTCAGCTAAAACATTGCTAGTTTCTGATGTACCAAACAGTACAAGTGCTAATTCATCTTTGGATTCAGAGAATATCTAAAAAAGAATTTAAGTTAATATAATCAATCAATTAAGAAAAAAATCATGACTTTGAGCAACAAATCAGGAAAATATTTATTCTAATTTTATCACTTACAAGTTTTTCACATAATTTTCCCATTGAGATACAATCATTTTCATCCTTAATTTATGGAATATAAAAGCGATAATAATTATGTTGTTTAAATGTTTGAATTGCAAAGTTTTTGCTTTTAATGACTGACAATAAATTTTATTTTTCATGTATTTCAATAAATACTCATTTTATATACATCTCAAAAATTTAAATTAACTTAAAGAAAACTATAAAAATAAGAGAATTTTCCTTCAATGAGATGACCATTGTTAATTATCTTCCCAAAATACTTCAGGAAAGAAAAAAAATCTTCAAATGTCAAAGAGCCAAAAATGAGTCAAAAAGTTCAGTTCATTTGGTTAGTTAATTACCAGCTTGAAAATGAAAATATTATGTTCAATGTAATTGACTTTTTGAAAGAATAAAAGATGCTAATTATAAGGCTGCAAATATTTTTAAAAATCTCTGTTTTGATTAAATAAAATTTATTTATTAAAAGATCTTTGCATTAAAAAATTGCACATAGTAAATGTCGCACTTTTATACATACTTAAAAAAAGAAAAGAAAAAAGGCTTGTTTTTTTTTAGTTGTATGTGTGTGGGTATGTGTATGAAATGGTATGCTTAAGAAGGAAGAATATATGTGGTTATCTAGAAATTGAATTTTCATTCTTTCGTTTATCATTACTAAGGTATTTTCATTTTTAAGATGCATTGAAAATAATTTCTTATGACAGAAAAAGTCCATATGAAATAATTTCGAACACAGAGTTTCAGAAAGGATTTAGATGAAACAACATTTTATGCTTGATATTTTTAGACTCAGTAAGGGACAATAAGAGATTATGTCAAACAGAAGTTATAACATTAAAATGAAGCCTCATTTTGACTAATTCAATTTTTTTAGAATACAAATGAATTGAATATTAAATAACATACACAAAATAACAAATAAAATAACTAAGAATTGAACTAAAAAGTAGTTTATCTTACAAATATATAATTAGGCATTTTTTTCCTCCATTTTTAAAACATTAACAAAATTCTAATTGAAAAGATATTACTTTAATTGAACAGCTTTATAGGAATTTATAATAAGCATACTTTTCTTTGAAAGATCATATTGACACAACTTTTGGCATTTTCCAGAATTGATCCATTTTCAGTAATTTCATGCATAGGCAAGCCTACATCTAGAATGATAACAATAGCCTCCTGCAAAAAGAAAAGGAATTTTGAAAGACCTAAATAAATAATTTTATAAGTTATGAAATAGGCTCAAAATAGTCAAATCAGCCAAATTTTGGTTTGTTCTGAAAGATTAGATGTATCTTATGATTTTAAATTGTGAAAAAATTCTGAAAATAAAATTGGAACCAGTACTCTTTTTCCAACCAATAAAAGGATATCCGATTTGCAACCAGATTAAGTATGCATTATATACCTACTTCAAATATAAACTAGCTGTTGGGAATACAAACTACTTCTAGTCTATTTTTTGCGGTCAAGAATACATTTATTTCAGAGCAAAATGAATAAACATATTAATCAAAATATTATCTATCACTGGCTACTATTTTTTGCCCACATTTCAAGCAATTTTCGAATTTCATCTGTAAAAGACCTTTGCCTTTTTAGGAAATCCAAATAAGTAGCCAAAATCTTTTATTTCTGCAACAACAACCAAAACAAAACAGTAACTTGCTATATTTTGATGTATGTGTCAGAGCAACCAATAACCTGAGAATATGGCAGGTGCAGTAAAATATTGCACTTTATTAGTTCCAAATATTTTTTTAATAAATTTTGCAATTGCCTATAATAGAGTCAATAAGTTGTAGCAGTTTATTTCTACATGTACACACACACTTTTGGTTCCACCAGATACAGAGCATGATCTTTGAATCATGAATATGACTTGGGTGTTGACGCTGAAGTCAATGGCAATAACAAATTTGCAATAATATAGTGACTTTCTTTGAGGCAGTTTCATAGAATGCTCATTTCTCATTCTCACTCAAAACCTAATTTAAAAAAATTAATCAACTGTTTAAGTAAAAAATCCCATTTCGATGTCTTTCAGTTACAATTAATAAGGCCCCCAACTTCCTTGCATTGCCCTGGAAGTATACAGAAACAACTTGTTGAATCACTCCTAATGATTTTGCAAGCTCCTCCTACATTTGACTTAAAAATTTTATTAAATAATACCAAGAATTCTTTTTTTGTTTGTTTAGGAGACTATTCAAAGTGAGACTTATTTTCAATACTGTAATCACCACCCTTGAAAAGTTGAAACCATTTCCTACATGATTTATCACTTGCAACATTGAAACTATAAATTTTCGTAAACATTTTAATTGCTGCAACTACACTTTTCGTCTCCAATTACAGCAAAAAACTAAAACACACTACAAATGCTGCTTAATAAGCATAAAATGAGAAATATTCAACATATATATAATATATATATTTTAGTGAAACTTAAAGCAATACAAACTGAATAATATTAACAGATACCTAACCTCCTTGAAAACACTGACATCAGTTATCACTATGAAGCACTCAAACAGCCACAGCCATTTTATGGAAATAGACCCAACTAATTTGAATTCAAATATTTAATTCAATATCTGAATTGAGTTACAAAAACTAATCTAATGCATGTTACAAATTACAATTTCAATCATTTTCAAGTATACAAAAAAATTATTTCCATATTTTAAGTATGAATAACTTACAATCAGATTTAATTTATATCATGTTTTTGCAAAACCCCCACGCCCAAATTTTTATATGAATCTACAATAATCAGATTTGAAACTCAGATTAAATGCAAAAGAATATTATACATATATGTATACAAACATACACACACATACATATACTTTATTATCTTTTACTTAACTTTATAATTATCTATTATCTTTTACTTAATTAACCAAAAAAAGTATATTCAACATTTAAGAGTTTATGCTCTGTGATAAAAATGGCTTATTTCTCTGAATCCATAATTTTTGGAAATATAAACACATTTTTAATACTGTGATTAATTATTAATGGTAAATTAGTCCATTGAAATATACAGCATTTGCACATATGAAGAAGATAGCTTACACATATTGTCAGTATTTAAAAAATTTTGAAAAATTTGCATTCCCCAAACAGAGAATTTTTATATTTCAACTCAAGTAATTGTTAATGTAGTTATAAATCCAGCTATGGCCATTCTAGAGAAAAGCTTCAACTAATTACCCACTTGTAATTGTATGCATAGAGGAAGAATTCCAAGAAATAAACTAAATGGAATATCTAGCATATAATTCACTTAATTAACATATTTCAAAATGAATTTCAGTTTATTTCTGTCTTATAACAGCCCTTTTAGATAATAATAAAAAAGAAAGCTATAGTAAACAAATATAAAACAGAAAGAAGAAAAAAGATTTATTATATATGTTTCTATAGAAATTAGATTATTTCTTTTTATATAAATTTTGAAATATAATTGACTGTACTTAAATGTTTAGAATCTACAATAGAAATGTAAACTTATTTATATTTTAGAATAAATTAAACTGTACAAGATTTTCAATATGAGAAAATAATTCATTTAAAGTATGTAGAAAGCTGCAATGAGAAGTTTTAAAAGTAAGAGATTTTATTAAGGCTAAAACCTTATCAATGTTTGATAAGATTAAAGAGTATATAAAGAAGAAAAAAATAAATAATGGTAAGTGAAATACATATGAAAATCGATTCAAAAATAATATTCATATATATATAGAGAGAAATATGAATAAAAGGAAATAAAAATTCCTTTGGATTACTTTCAAAATTAAATTAAGTCATGACTATTTTTACTCAATTTGAAATTTTATAAAAATACTTTAATTCACTATCATAAAAAATATCAACAAAAGAAAAAAAGGAAAATTTTAATTTACAAAGAAAATTTTTAATGTAAATTTTGAATCCAAGAACACTCATATATTTACAAATGTTAAATAACAATATTTGTTTTTGAAATACTAAATGCATATAGCTAAATTTAAACTATGACAAATTTTTCCATAGAAATTTAATGCAATAAAATTGTAATTATACATAATTGGAAAACTGCAAACTTCGTGCTTCACGAAATCCTGCTTTGAAAACTCTTATTAATCATAGTAATTTCCCATTTTTTACATATAAAATAGAAACGCATTATTTTATTACATGTTAAATTAATTCAGTTTTGCGTAAATAACTTACAGTTATCGTAATATTAACTTTAAGAAACTTTTCTATTTAAAGAAATTTAAATTGAAAGCGCCGGCAAAACTGCGAATGAAAAGCAGATCATCCCTAAAGCTCGTAGATAACAGGGATCATGTAGTAATTTCCCAATTAAGGGATGCAATATCCTCAATAGTAATAGAAAAATTAAGGATAAATTGGCAAATAAATGCGACATAACCATTCAGTACTAATATGCAAACAGGTATAGGCAGTTTAGTGTGCATTAAAGTGTTAACTAAAAAAGTAAAATTTTTTACGAAATTAGATTTCTGACCCTACCTTGGTAACCGCCATGGTTTCTGTTTTTGGTTATAAAACGGATACAGTTAAATATCCACCAAGTCATAAAAAGGGACCTTTAAACGAAAACCAATAAAACGTCAAATTTTAGTACTTTTACTCTGAAAATATCAATTTACAAATGTAATTTCATTCCATACTTTTGAGATCATTGTAAAAGAAAACTAAAAAGGTAGAGATTTTTACACAAGTCCCAGAGTCCATCTGAAGCATGTTATAGTATGACATTATCCGTTTAAAGATTCGTCACTTTGGACTCGAGTTGATTGTAAATAATAAATTTTGATTCGAAAATTGGGATTAGTTTCAGATCACCGCGTCGCTTTCGGTTCTTTGTTGGTTTGGGATAGTAATGTTTCTGACCAATTAAATGTTTTAATTGTTTATTTTAATGTGAGGAGTAGGTAATTCAATGAATTTTGCATTTCAGTATCGATATTAATGCTATGAGTGAGTGTTAATAAAAAAATTATAATTTTGTGTTTTGAAATTGGACAAAAGTGTATTATTTAAAGTTTGATGTTTCTTCTTTTTTCTGTGAGCTCTATTATTAATTTAATATTTTTTAGCATTAAATACATTATTTTAGAATTAACTCTTTTCATTACCAATGATCTGTGTGGATAGTTGATTTATTAAAGTCCCACAGATGCCTTTCTTGGTATTGATAAATCTTTATATACTAATGGCTCACTTCTCAGTTTGATTTATATTGAATAATAATTATTATATTAATTATTTCTTGATATTTAAGGTTTTATAAACTATGCACTTTTTTAAAGAATTTTTTAATGTTAAAATTATTTTTTCTTTAAATTACCTATATTATTTGGCAGTAATATACTTGAATTTTGTTCAGAAAAAACAAAATTTTACTTGTACAATGTTTCTCAATGAAAGTAAGTGTATAGATATAAATGTTATTCTTATGTTTGTGTACATATTGTGGATACATTATACTTATCCGTAGCTTCACATGATAATGTTTGCAATCTTAACAGAGAAATGTAAAAATTCAACTTATATAGTACTTGAATATTTATGTCACATAAGAGTGTTTTGCAGATTTGATTACAATGCAAATATCTGAAGGAATCAAACTCCAAATCTATCAGGATTAAAACTTTTCTATTATTCTTGTTTAGAAATTTGACTTTAATTTTTACAATATTTAAAATAAAATTTTAATGTTGACTACAGAATTAAATTTAGTTTAATTGGAAAAATTATTGTAATTGTTAAAAAAATTGTGACATATATATATACTAGCCGCCTTTGGCGACCAGCTGGTTCACCATGAGTAATGCGTTCTAAAATTTTCAATTAAATCACATATTCATTAGCCAAAATTTAAGAAATAGTTAAAGTTAAAAGATTCAGTTATTAGTAGTTTAAAAGTCGGTAACTTTATTCGAAAAAACTTTTTGAGTTTAATGCTGTAACAATTTATCGATTATGCTTCCAAAATATTAAAAATGTTTTTTTTGGTGATGTTGCCAAAATGTTAAATATTTTTTTTAAAGAAAGCGAAAAAGGGGAAAAATGATTGAATTAATGATACAGATATTACAAACGATTATAGAAATATGCCATTAAGTCGGGATTTCAATGCATATCCTGTCTAAATTCAATCAGGTTTACTGTAAATAAAGAAGATTTGTTGAATTAATGATATAAATATTCAAACGATTTCTTAGAATCCTTTGCCTTGCATTTATTTTTTTAGAAGATATCTCATTTTATATTTATGTTATTTTATCCAGTCACATGCTGAAAGTTGTATTTCTTTAGATTTGATTTGCGATAATAGTTTTTTTTTTATTTGAGCTTCCGGCATTGTTTTATTTTATTTTATCCAGTCACGTGCTCAAAAAAATATGGTTAAAATATTTCTTTAAAAATTCGTTAAAAAATAGAAGCTTGAGTTATACATTAAAACACTGATATCACAAGTTCATCTCTTTTTAATTAAAAGCTAAATATTCTTCATTTTTTAAAGCATTTTAGACTCGTGCTACATACTATGCAGCTATTTACTTCATTTAGACTTTTTTATAGATGTATTTCTATAATTAAACAAAGCTGATTTATTTAATTAATAATATTGTAAAAGTCACAAAAAATTCTTTGCATTTTCTTTTTTTTTAAAAAGAAAAAACATATTTCATTTCATGCAGACACGTGCTGAAAATTGCATTTTTAAATGTTTAGTTTGCAATAATTATTTATTTTTTTAATTTGAGTTTTTATCTATCTGATGGCAACCTATTGATAAAAGATAATTTTTCCCCTTCCACTCGTAACGTGCTCCTGCAGATTAAATTTTATTGTTTTGTCCGAAATATATTGTTGGAAAAATATAGTTGAAATGCTTCTTTAAAAATTAATTACAAATAGAAGCTTAAGTTAAATGTTAAAATACTGATACTATTAGAAAGCTAATTTTTTTATCTTTAAATTGATGCTAAAATCATGTTTATCCGATAATATTTTCGGAAGTTATAGCGGAAAAATGTCGAAATTTCGCTTAAATTTTAATTAATTCAAATTCTAATTAAAAATTCGAAAAAAGGGCTCCGAGGTGCACATTCCCGACCTCCAAGGTATACATGTACCAAATTTGGTAGCTGTAGGTCCAACGGTCTGGCCTGTAGAGCGCCAACACACACACGCACACACATTGAGCTTTATTATAAGTATAGATAAATTAAATTATCTCTGCCCAGGAAAAGTATTTTTTTTTTTTAAATTATGTCTATCTATCCATATACATATTTATTAAATAACCAAAAATTGCAGTGGTCTTTATGGATGAATTTTAGCAAAATTTTTACTTTGAAGTTGCAAAAAAAAAAAAAAAATGTATATTTCCCAAATACATGTTTGATTTTCTACAATGTATTATATAGTTAAATTCATAATAGATACTATATTTAAAATGTTTATAATGCATACTGCTACATTTAAAGAAAATGTATTAATTATTTGAAATTAATTATTTTACTTATTTGCCTCTATATTTTATATGATGAAAATATTAAAATATGGCATAATAAATTACTTTATATGAATAATAATGTAAAAAGTTAATGACAAAAATGTTGAAATTACGAAATCAAATCTTATCGGTGATAATTCTACATCTTAGGGTATTTTTATTGCTGCAACAGAATAACTAGTGATTTTGCTGTATCAAAGCACAATCATTTTTTTAACGTAAATTCCAGATACCATCTTTGACTTGAAATATACATGAAAGTAAACCATGGAACATTTTCTTTTGTGAATCTGAACATGGTAAGAAGTTGGAAATAGAAATACTTAGTGAGCTTTATATTAGGGAATTTTAAGAAAATTTGTAAAAAATTACTTTTGTTAGTCTATTATTATTTATTTCATTAAACAGTTCCTGCTTAGTTCTTTTGGAAAGAAATTTAATCATGAGAAAAATAGTTGAAAAACCAATTGGAGTAACTTTCTTACATAATTAGACTAACTCCTTCTTTTCTGTCCTCCTTTGCATCCTCTGTATACATTGTGGGTGGTATAATGTAAAAAATGTGGTGACGAACCCTTAAAATTAATGATATTCCTTTAATATGAGTGCCTCCATCAGATTAGTAATGTTGCTGTATGACACATTTTGTAATACAATGAAAAATACCTTTTGTTTCCCTTTATTTCCATCAGTTTGATCTAAAATTAGATATCTACAATTTTTGCTGCAACAGTTCATAAATTTCCTTTATCAAAACATCATCATTAAATTCATAAATAGTCGTCATCATTCCTTTTTTAACTACAGCATATATAGTTAGATGCAAAATTTAATATACTTATGCTATTCTGATGAATAATCTGATCACCAGCTAACAACCATCTAGCTTTTTACAATTTTGAGTTATTGTACTTGCATGCATATAAACAAATATACTTTTCAAAAAATTTCTTCTCAAATTTTGATAAAAAAATTTACAATTTGTCTTAAAACATCATGTCTAATTTCATTGCACTAACTCAATATGTTTTTGTGGTATTGTGTTCATAGACTGACTTAATTCTCAAAATGTGTTTTTTTGCACTCAAGGAGCCTGAAAGGTTAAAATTCTTCAAAATCTCAATGCCGAATTTTTAATGATTGCACTTCATCCTCCTTGTATTTTAAATCAAAATGCAAATTACTTTTTTATGTATAGTTCAATATATTATGCATCTATTTTCAAATTAAATAAATGAATATGAATTATTGAATTTTAACTTTCATATTAATTTGATAAAACAGATGACAATGTAAATAATTTGCTAAGTATATGAATTATTTTATTTATATTATTATTAGATTGTGATTAGATATATGATTGAAATGAAATCACTTTGTAAATTATATGATGCATAATTTAGGACCAGTTTGCTTGATGCTGCCATGAATGGTCACTTTCTGGATTTCAACCTGCATCCTGAATGCGAGATTCAAATTATCTATATATGGGTAATTATTAAAAATGTTCTGAAATTACTATTATAATTAATGTGTTAAATGCTACCATGTAATAAATGTGTTCATTTTTTTTTTAATGCTTTATAAGTTAAATTGAATATTTTCACGCAAAAAAAAGTATGGAACTAATTAGCCTGAATCTTTCTTATATGACAGATATAATGGAATGCTCCATTGAACATCCATCTGTCTCTTTTTTTTTGGGGGGGGGGGAATTTTAAAAGGTTTTAGTTAAATTAGTGCTACTGATTTTTTGGCGTTTCTCATGAGAATGGATTTATTACATTCAAATATTTTAGCATTTTTTTTTTGTTTACTACACAAGCAGAAACTTTCCTGAGAAATGTAATATTTAAAATTATCACAGGAAATAGAGTTCTGATATTAAAACCTTTCAAGGAGTACATTCATTTTTAAAGAAAAAAAAATTTAGAAATTTTAAAAGGAGATTTCTCTAACATACTAAAGCAATGGAAATTTTTATTTCAAAATCAAATAAAATTTTAGGAAACCCATTCTTTCTAAGTATGTTCTATCCAAGAAATGTGTTAAATTGAGTAATTCTTGTTCAGTGACTTTATAGAGCATCTTATGCAATTTCCAGAAAATAACCTTGAACATTCGTGAACAACTAAAAGAAAGAACAAATACAAAACGACCGATGCCTAAATCTATTACAGATTCTTACCAATGTAAGACATGTCAAATAGGATATTATAAAAAAAATAAAACTATCAGAATTTGTTCTAAATGTAAAAAAATAGGTGTTCTAATAGAATGCACGTAATGCGAAAAATATACTATGGAAACACTGTAAATGTACAAAGTGTGATAAGCAATGAATTAAAAATTCTTATTGTTTGTGATTGTAATACATAAAAATTTCCAATATACATTTTTGTTTAATTAAAAAAAGTTTATTTGTTTAATTTCTTTCTTACATTCATATTTCATACATTAAATCAGGAAACAAAGTCCAGTAATTTGACTATGGTAGAAATAATATATGTTCTATGCTAGAAAGGCTATGGTAGAAATAATATGTATTAAGTGCTGGTATATTTAGTGCTTAAAAATGTACAACTAGGTATTAAATAATTGTGCGATTGGACTTATCATATGATTATGATATAGTTTGAATTGGCTTTATCAAATTAGTAAATTGACATATTTTACTCATTTTTTGTGTA
This sequence comes from Argiope trifasciata, assembly GCA_026543055.1. NCBI lineage: Eukaryota > Metazoa > Arthropoda > Arachnida > Araneae > Araneidae > Argiope > Argiope trifasciata. The sequence continues at coordinate 802,297 of JAPMOQ010042376.1, read as the reverse complement.
AATTAAATAAATCAGGGCTTGTTAAACTGTGAGTTAAAAATTGTACTAGCTAGGCTTCCAAAACTCCACTTATTGTCTAATGAACAGAATCTTGGAAACTATTAATGCTTGCTTAATGTTTCAGATTCTTTAATTTATATATATATAAAACTTGTCATAAAAGAGTTTTATTGAAAATATTAATAAATATTTTTAATTGCATTGCTTTTTAATTAATATTATTATTTATTTTTTCAACTTTGGATGGCGGCAGTATTGTTCTGATAAAAATAGGATCCTAAAATTTTATCCGAAAAGAGGTAAAGATAGTTTAAGAAGTCCTGACATAAATATATGTTTAAAAAAAGATAAAATCAACTTTTTTTTTGTATTTTTTAGTTTCCTGAGACTGGCAGAGTATGTACAAAGGCTTACCAAGTTTCTGATTCATCACCAGAATAGTATAGATCTCAGACGTGAACATCAATTTATTGTAAAGTGTGCCTAAGTTTCCGATCCATTTTAAAATTTTCAGGGCCTCAATTGTGAACACAGGTTTATTTCCAATTGTGCCCAATTTTCTTATTCGTCAAGACCATCTAAATGGTATACATTTCATATGTAAACAGAACCGTTTCACTAAGTGTGCCCAAGTTGAGGATTCATCACCAAAATGGTATAGATCTCAGATATGAACCTCTAATTATTCTAAAGTGTGCCCATCAAGTTCAAGAGTCTCAGGTGTGAACACAGATTTTTTACCGATTGTGTCCAAATTTCTAATTTATCAAATCCATCTTATTGGTATAACCCTCATAGGTACAACGCAGATATTTCATTAAAGTTGACCGAGTGTTTAATTATCTCTTATGTGATACAAACAGATAATCAGTATTTAAGAGATTTTACCGAGTGTACTCTTTTCCGATTCATCATGTCTGACACTATTACAAATGAAGAAGGAAGTGTGTGTGAACAGAGTGTTTCGCTATTGCCTCGAGCAATTAATTTCTATTTCTCACAGTCACTCCAAGATATTATAACAACAAAGATTGCTGTTTTGATATGCACCAGCTCTGAGATGATAGCATTCAGAAAAAATTTTAGAACAGGACAATTCAATGATTATTTATTCATGAGTTACCATGACGACCGTAGTCATGAAAATCTAAAAAGAGTAAAAGAAAAATCTTTAGAAATGAGTTCCAAGCTATCTTTACCTCAGAGTTTGAAAGAAAAAGTGTTGAATATGGTTGTTCCTATCACTGTAGAGATAGAGACATGGATGAATGACCACAAAGAAATTATACATCCAGCTTTTGATCTCCAAAATTATTTTTATTTCAAACTAGAAGGAATCATTGACCGAGAAAAGACTATCGATATTATGCTAAATCTTGAAAAACTGCCATTATATTACCGTTTTCGTCTGGCATGCTTATACTGCAAAGAAAACGAGTTAACGTATTTTTGGAGGAACATGTCAGATGATGAAAAAAAATCTTTTAATTCAATTCCTTATGCTTATCGCTCAATGCTGGGTTACTGGCAGCTTCATTTCATTCAAAAAAGGAACGACTTTCGTCTAAATTCTTACATTGGAAGAAAAAGGTTCTTCTATTCTGCATTTGTTACCAATGTATCTGCTTTGCGTTATTTATGGAACATGTTTCGAAAGAGGTATTGCCTTTGCAACAGTGACAAAAGTTTATTTTTGAAATCACATCTTGAGAGAAGTTATATGTATCCAGATATCATACATTTCTATCTTGAAGAACTAGATGATGAACATCGGAGTTCTTTACAATTTTGGGCGGCCAGCGATATTGGGAAAGGCTTTTTAAATTGGCCTTACCATAGCATATTCATGGACATAAAAGAATTTCATATGGAAGCCAATTTAAAACACTTTTTAGATCACATATTAAGAGAGAAAATCGTACCGAGATGCGAAGATTATAATTATTTCGAACTTATGAAGAACATTTGGGAACGAATTTCTCCACCTGAAAAATCTCACTTAAAAATCAACCCAGCTATAATGTTTGCTCTTAGTCAGGAAAGTACTGAATTACTTACAAAGGAATGGCTTCAACAAATGGATATTGAAATGAGATTGCAACATGACGCATTGGAGTCAACGGAGTTTCTAGACGATGAATAGTTTTCTGTTATGGTTAAAAAGCGTAGCATTCTAACTGTATTTCTGGAATGGAATTCTGGCATTCTAATTCTACTAAATTAATGGAGTTCTTCGAATTTGTATTCTGTATTTAGTTATATTAATAACTATTACTAACCTTTTTTTTTTTCTTTTTATAACTTAAAGATACATTAAAATGAAAATTTTATAATTTTTATTTCATTTCTTTTAGAAATTTATCGAAAATATATTTCGCGTTTGAATCTGTTTTTACAAAATGTCATAATTATTTTATCTTTGCTCATTCTGGTGACATACTACTCTAAATTAAAAATTAATTCTAATAGATTTATATCATATGCAACAGACTTATTAAAATTTATTTTTTAAACAAATAACACTCGACGGAAATAAAAATAAAGAAAATATAAAGTTGATAAATAAAATTTGCTGATTGGTCTTTATGCATGGGACAGAAAATTCAACTCTTGCATTACAAGTATAAAAATCATAATCACTTTATTTATTCTTCCATCAGAATTATTGTTTCATTCCATTTTTAATTACTGGATATATATATTTAAATAACGGTGCGGCTTGATTCCACAAATCATGCATCTCCTTGTCCTAATTCATTGAGTTTTGTGGTGACATCTTAATAAGCCAGTAACTACCACTAAACATAGGTGGCCATTTTTGTATAGTATATAAGTTACTGGCTTTCAAACCCGAACATCGCAGGTTCGATCCTTGGTGGAATTCAACCTACGTATTGGCACAATTCCGCCAACACACATACGCCAAAATTTAAACTGTAATTTTAAATATAACTTAGAAATAAAAATAAAGATATGAAGATGATAAATAAAAATTCGAGTCTCTGTATCGAGGAAATGGAACTAATATGAACTCCAAACAGTTGCCAAATGAATTAAATGCTTGAAATATAAGTACTTATCATGGATTGGTATTTATGCATGGGATAAAAAATTCGTCAATTCCATTACAAGTACAAAAATCATAATCACCTTATTCTTCCATCAGAATTATTGTTTTATTTCATTATAATCTACTGGCTATGTATTCTTTAATAACAGAGCACAGCTTGATTCCATGAATCATGTATATCCTTGTCATAATTCATTGAGTTTAAATTGTAACTTTAAATATTAAATAAAACATTTATAACCAAACACTGGAAAGTCGCTTTCATTTATTTACATTGCCCCTATTCCAACACACTTGCAAAGGATACCAGTTTTTGGTGGATTACTCATGATTTTTCTTAGTAAAGTAAAGGCCTTGTCACACGGCAAAATATCGTCGGTACTTTCCGTCAGCAAATGACAGCGAAAGTGACGTCACTTGAAAGTTTCAATGATTGGTTGAATTTCGTTTGCGGACAATATTTCCGACGGCATTTTTTAGCTGATTAGAAAAAGTTGTTGGTTATGAAACTTGCTTGACCGGTTTTTGAGGGTAGAAACGGAAAGTGCTGACGAAATTTCACCGTGTGATAAGGCCGTAACTTTTTTCATAAACAGAAATGGGCGAAAAAACGTGCAAATAATATTTTTCATTCATCTGTTTTCTACAACGATGTTACGATAAAATACAGTTGTATGATTAATCTCGATCAAATTTATTATGATAAATTATGCACATTTAATTACTTGGGAAAATGCAATATTTACAAAAACATGGAAGAAAGCAATGGATACACACATTTTTAAGTAATGTAAATTTACACAACTGCAACCATATTATATATACTTAGATGTTTAAACACACCCGAGGATCACTTAAGTATTTGATAGATTCTCCAGGAACTGCAATAGCAGCCTTGCAAGATTGAACATATCCCTGACAGTTTTAGAAATATTCTCAAAAATTGCAAAATTCCCACAGTCAATTTGAATGCTCACTTTTTAAGGAACCGTATATTAATATTATTTGTAATCATTGATCTAATTTTTATGAAGCATTAATTTTTGCTCTTTACCTTCAGTTATCATTTGCAAGTAAATGAAATAATCTAAGGAAATCCGTACCATTTTTACCATTCAGTAAATTAATTATTGCAACAATAAGGAAATTGATTAGCAATTAGTATTGTTGTTGTTATTTATGACATTTTAAAAGTTATCTGTCGACGATTTAAGCCGGATGAGCGATACTTGTTTTTTCAGTAGCCCCAACTAGGGCCATGAGTATGACTTGGCTACTTCACGCATCACATTCGCTTACACAACCCTCTTTTACAGAGGAGGGGGGCACATTCATACTCCTCCCAGATAAACAATAATGTCAGAATAAGAACTCGAACCTGGGAGCCCAGATCACGGGGAAGACACGTTACCCGCGTCAGCGCAAGTATATTTAATTAATTTATTTGTATACTTAATGGTTTAATATTGGGTATTCAATCAAAAATTTCTTTACTTAAGTGGGGAATATTTTAAAATTTTCCTTAAAACAATTCCCTCTGATATATAAAATAATTCCCTCTTAGCAATGGTATTTATGAGGCGAGGGATAACATTATTTTTGAACTTTTAGTTCGAGATATTTTGTCATGATAATGTGCTTGGATCAATTCGTTTAGATTGCATCAACCTTTACGTGTCAATAAAAAAAATAAAAATAAATGTCCATCTCTCTGCCATTCTTGTAGTAGCAAACTTAATAAACCTTCTAAAAGTCCCTTCTTTTAATAAATACCGGCAATTCCCTTGGTTTTTAATGTCTTTACCGTATTCGCATCTTACTAATCAGCAACTTTTTAAAGAAAAAAAAAATGGGCTAAACAAAAACCTTTCTTTTGCCTTAAAAATTAAGATGCGTGTTAATTTCTACTGAAAAAGACTTAATGATGAATTAGTTTTTAAAGTAATACAAATGCTTCAATATTTCAATTAAAAACATCCAACTCATATTAAAGATAAATCTGAGTCTTGTAGTTAGTTCCTCTGAAATTTCTGTGCTAAAAACTCGGAAGTTTTATTTTGATAATATCAATTTGTGATTTACTTAATATACGGCCTCCTGTCTATTGCATCTTTAAGGGCCGAGTTTCCAGCAAACAGAATTAAGTATATCTCGAGAACTATTACAAATTTCAGAACGAAATTTGATACACATTCATAAAAAGACATAAACACACATTTTTATACACATTCATAAAAGAATACAAAATTCAATTATTTTTAAATAGTAAGAAAGAAAAATCACGAGACATTTGACTTTCAGTTTTAAATTCATATTTCTTTTTCAAAAGATGACTATATTAAGTTGAAATAGCTTTGTTCTATTCAGACTCTTTTATCTTATTGATAAATATTTTTTACATCTACATCCATTCATAAATTGTTGAGCCATATTTTGAAAAAATTTTAATTCTTATAAAATAAAAATAATTCAAAATTTCCATAATTTTTTACCAACTCTAATTAGTTTGCAAATTTCCTGATATATTATGCATAAAAACAATTTTGGTCAAATATTAAGAAATTATATTAGTTGATTATTTGCTTCTTGTCTGCATTTTGCATTATAATTTTTTTGAAATACTAAATACCTATTTTAAGGAAATTAATGATCAAAGTTTTATTTTATTTTGATTCATTTTAGCAATATTTTTCTCTAATTTAACAAATTGTAACATGACAACTCATGAAGGAATGAATCAGTGGTATTGTTTGACAATTGGTTGAAAAAACCTCTTGAGATTATTTGGCCTAATTAGTAAATTGCATTTATCTATTAAGAAAGAGATCCACGCAATGACGATTAGAGAATAACTTGAAATTTATTTAAACGTAGTTACATCTCGTAACCAGAACGAAAAATAAAAATATACTTATCAAATGATGCACATCTACTTGAAGTACACACAATGACAACCAACATCTCAAAGTTCAGTCGATCTTTTTATCTAATATTTGACTTCTTATTCATATGTACGACGATAAACGAAAATTAATCTTCTTCAATGATATGCAAATAAGAGTCACCTTGTTAGCCTATCGTTTTAAATTTCTGCTCTTGTGTGATTGCATCGAATTAGCTGGATTCAAAAAATTTGAACCTCATTGCGGATGCTGCCGATATAAATAGGAGAATTTTGACTTATTTCCAATAAAACCCTCTGCGTTTTTTGCGCATGTGTTAGGATGGGTTTATTTTGACAAAATAGTGCATTAGTTGTTTTATGGGCACAAGTGCCAGAGTAGGCCATACTGTGCCAGACATATGGTTTATAAAAATATGTTTTAATATAACCTAAAATAACTTTAATAAAAACAACAGATGCATTAAAAGTTTACATTCAAACTAGACTTGAACAGAGAGGAGCTAGAAGTTATTTGTGAGTTATGAAAGTAAGACAGTGCGGAGTTTTGGCGTAGGTGTGTTGGCGGAATTGTGCCAATACCTAGGTTGAATTCCGCCAAGGATCGAACCTGCGATGTTCGGGTTTGAAAGCCAGTAACTTATCCACTATACAAAAATGGCCACCAATGTTTAGTGGTAGTTACAGGCTTATTAAGATGTCACCACAATACTCCCCTACCAGTGAGTTCGCTAGAGAGACGAACGATTTTATTGCGCCAAGAGTTATGGCTAGTGTACGAGCGTTGCTGCTGCGTCAAGTGAGTCTGACGGCTTTGTGTTGCTGCGTCAAGTAGGTCTGACGACTTTGTGTTGCTGATGGAGAGATGGCGCCAAGAGAGCTGTTGAAAATTCATCACGTCCGAGGTCATCAATTTGGCGTAGGTGTGTTGGCGGAATTGTGCCAATACCTAGGTTGAATTCCGCCAAGGATCGAACCTGCGATGTTGGGGTTTGAAAGCCAGTAACTTATCCACTATACAAAAATGGCCACCAATGTTTAGTGGTAGTTACAGGCTTATTAAGATGTCACCACAGAGTCAGTCAATTTGACATAGAACTCATGCACTGGATGAGAAGGCCAGGATGTAATTATAGGTTTTATGCTACACAATTTATTATTTATCTGCCAATTTCCTGATTGTTGCCATGACAAATGAACATATCTTGAATAAAAGTTCTTAGCATAAGGAGAAGGGTATTTCATACTACATAAACACATAACTGAAAGGGAAGAGATGTTAACATTTTACAATGAAGATTCGTGGTTTTATGAGATGTAAATATTATGTATAATTCATAATACAGAAAGAAAAGGTACTAATGCATGATAAAAATATTTCAGAGCAATTTTTATTTAATGTAAGTAGCATAGACATTAAATTGCAAAAAATAAGTGAAAAATTTCATTCTTAAAATTTGATAATTACCTTTTCACAAATAATGACCTTTTTTATATTAACACTAATCATACCAACACTTATTAGATACCTAGTTTACCATAGCGGGTCAAATGACCCGAAATTTACGTTTCCTACTTTTATGTATGAAATATGGATGTTGGAAAGGAAATAAAAATATAATGATAATAAAATATGCATATAATTATATGAAATAGTATTTTTACAATTTCTATTTCAAACGCAAAAAATAAGAGTTGTTCTTATACATCACATTTTTTACACATAAGTGTTTCCTTCGCACATTTCCCGCAAACAAATTTTTTACAATTGGAGCAAATTTTATTAGTTTTATTCTCTTTGCAGTATCCTATTTGACACCTCTTACGTTTATTAGAATCTGTAACAGGGTTAGGCAACGATTGTTTAGTATTTGCCTTTTCTTTTGGTTTTTCACGGGCAACTCGAAAATCGTCGGCAAGTTCTACTGCTAGCTTGAGTAAAAAGTCTTGTCTCAAGATATTATCTCCTGTTGTTTGCTTGTATAAAATCCAGGCATTTATACCAGCTAAATCAAGGATATTGGAAAAAACTTGGAGTGGCCATCTGCAAGACTTAGACTTTGAAGTAAATTTCCTCGCCATTTGATCGGTCATGTCTAAAATTTTTATATTTTCTTGAATTATTCTCAGCTATTTTGATTGAACTACTTTACGTAACAGTCTTTGCATACATTTGCAGTTTACTGAATATAATAAGATAAGCAATATGTATTGATAAGCTTATAAAACAAAAAAAATGCTCTCCAGGTCAAATGACCCGATGTGGTAGAAAACAGTATACGACAGTTATTACTCAAAATAAACAAAACAAAAAATTATAAAAATAGCATAAGAACTGTAGACTTAATTAGTCAGAAAAAGTCAGTAAGTTAAATTTGGAGAAGTAATAAGATAATACGTGCATTATCAATGCAAAAGCTCAAAATGGGTCATTTGACCCGTTATGGTATAATTAGTGTTAAAATGCTTCCTTTTTATATGTAATCAAATTTTTTTCAACAATATTTTAAACTTCCCATTTTCTGCTTCTTGGTCTCAATATTTAATGATGTTATGTAAAATTTTCTTCATACCATTCCTGAAAGCTTTTTTACTTCTTGAACTAGCCCTATCAATATGAAATTTTCAGTTAAAATAAAATGCAGTTAGAGATAACACAATATTCACATACACTTGAGAAAAAAAAAAATTGAACTAAAAAGTATGAAATGTGGAAAATACTAGATAAAACGTGAATACTGCAAATGCACTCATCATTCCCTGTCTCACCACTTAACGAGAATCATTGAAATGTAGTTATCTCAGAATCCATTGACAAACAGTAGCCATTGAGCTTTAGAATTCCATTGTATATCTTTGAAATTATTGATTGGAAACAGCTAAAATTTGGAACAATGCTGATTTGGTTACCATATCTTGGATTGGGATCAATTATAAAAAAATTTTTTTAAGATATAAATTCAAGAATCAAAATTCTAAAACATTACAGAAAAATTGAAATAATACATAATCTTGTTTTAAGTAGAAATTAAATAGAAAGAAATTTTTTTTCAATCAATCTAGATAAATATGTTTAAAAAAAGCAAGTAACAATTAATATTAAAAAAACCTAAATTTTAATGGCTCATAATTTGATATTTTTTCCATTAAAGTGAGATTTTTCAATACATATTTAACAATATTTGAATAGTGGAATTTAATCTCTTATTGACCATTACCATTGAGAAAAATAATTAGCTTGTATATTTAAAGGATTTCCTACATTAACAAAATTATATCGTTTTTCTAAGTTAACAGAAAGTTTTGGTTTTAATAAGAGGTAATAAGAGTGAGTATTATATAAGTAAGAATTGTTGCTTATGTCAAGTTATAATTACACAATTTTAAAAGTTCTAAAAATTAGCATGAAGTAAAAATATAACATGTCGAATAATTCAGAATGTTTTTGTCATTTTTATGATGTACATATATCTATGCATATTTTAAAAAAATAGTACAAAAAAAGAGAACAAATAATAATAATAATTATTATTTTACGAATGAGAATATTTTCGAACAATTTTATTCAGCAAAATAAAATCGTAATTTGCCTTTTCATTCATTTTGTTATTATTTGGTTTTGTTATTATCCACTACAATGCATATTTCTAAATTCTCATTATTTTAGAGGAGAGCAGGCAGTTCTGAGTTATGCAGCATTTACATTTTTCTCGAGTATAATGAAAGCTTTATTCCATCTAAACAATGGCTTTTCACCTAACCAACCTTTTCAGTACTCCGTTAGAATTTAATATGTCTATTAAAGTATCCCTATTAGCAGGAATAGGAGAGGTCTAGAAAAAAAAAGGAAGGAGGGGTTTAGTTTAGTTATATTAACGTCCCGTTTTTAAAGCAACACGAGGGCTATTTTGGGACGGACCTCGTAATTTTGAACCACGGTCAGATGACGAGGACGACACCTGAACTGGCACCCCCCTCTCCACACCAGCGGGAGGAAATTTGGCCTGACAGATTTAACGTGCAACAAACCTCCTCACACGGCGGTTCTTCGGTGGAATCAAGTCTCGAACCTGAAACCCTCCGGTTCCGAAGCCGAGACTTTACCTCCGGGCCATCGCGGCCCGTAAAGGAAGAGGGGGGGGGGAGTAAGGGATTTAAAGAATTTTATAAGATGTCATAGATGGCAGATTCAATATATTTTCTTTAAAAGTCTAGACTAGTAGAATTTTCTGCTCCGAAAACATCAAATGCATTTTTTTAAAGAAAAACAAATAGTATTATATATACAATATTTATTATAATAATAATTGATGCACTATTATTATTTATAGTGCATCAATTATTATATTACTAGAAGGAAATGAATTTAAAAAAATGAACCAATGAAAAAAGTAATAAACTGAATAAACTAGTTTGTTAATGCATTATCTTTTAATCAAGTACTTTGATTTAAAATATAAGAACTTTAATTATTTTTAGTTATTGTTCGCCTATAAAATGACTAGTTGGTAGTTTTTGATTTGTTGTTTGAATAACTTATCATTGATTAAAAATGCAATTTTCTAACTTATCCATCAATTTTATCAAAGTGATGAAAGTTGTTACTTCACCATGTACAGCTTGATTCAAACTATTAAACTTAATGCAGAAATTTTTCAAGAATAATTTCTTGAGCATGCAATCTGTTCATTTATTGGGGAAGCATTTAATATTGTTGTCAAATGAAACAACCAAGCCAAAACTTCTAATAAATATATTCATTACAAATATACTTAACTAACAAATTGTTCAGAACTGAATTATCAGAAAGAGGATTCTTGAAATTTAAAATAAAAGTTTTCAAAATTATGTTAAATACTACTATGATGTATTTATTTAGACAGACAGACATTATTAGTAAAAGTTAAAGTTTATGAAATGTTTGCTCAGTTAGCTGCCATCTTGGATAGTGAAAAAAAATTGCTAAAAAATTGAATTTTCATTTTTAAGGTTTTTTATTATTATTTATTTAGTGATTATAATGGAATCTTGAAATTCAGCATATAATCAGTTAGCTTAGAATAAAAATCAGCCTTAATAAAAAAATATGGAAATTCATAAGTTAAAAAAACTTTAAAAAAAAAAAGCCTGAGTATCACTTTGTGAATTTTTTTTTCTTCTTCTTAACTGACTCAAAATGCACTTAATCTCAAGATAAGAATAGTTTTGGAACATCATGCTTATTTTACTTATCCTTCACCAACATAATTATATATTTATTGATTAGCAGATTTTTTTTTTTTTTTTAGTTCACATCTTAACATCAAATGACTTTATGGCACAGAAATTATCATCTGGTAATGGTATGCAAGACAAAACTTGACTTAAAATAGACTTCAAATAAATTCAAAACATGAGATTAATGTAATGTAAATATCAAAATGATAAAAATATTTCATAAGTAGCAATTTAATATATATAAAATTTACAAATGCATACAAAAAATATAGATATGTGCAGCAATAAAACTAATAACATTTTAAAGAAATTAAGACATGCTGAAATTACACAACTGCATAACGTATTATGGGTCCAGGACCTCTAATTTCTTTTACTTTTCCACAATGCCTTAAAATAGTCATTATATTAAGAGATGCCTTATCCAGCTTAATATTTCCATAGTCCTTTAAATCTTCTGTTGTACAGAAAAACAAACCTGTTGGAAAGACAGAACAATTTAACTCATTTCAAATAGTTCATCATTCAATGTATTTATGTAATTAAATATGCAGTTAAGTATCTTATCCTGCTAAAATAAAAGATGCTAATTAAAAGTAACATCCAACTTCCACTCGATGGAACTCAAATATTAGTTTGTTTCCTAGTAACTATACAACAGGAATATATAGGCAAAATTTATAACCTTCTATGGAGAACAAAAATATAAAATTATGTGATTCATGGTTAGAAATTGCATTTACTCTACAATTTTTGTCTCCATTCTAATGGTATTCTAATTTTAATAAATAATGATTAAATAATACATAGTAATAAATACTTATAATACTAATTAATACTATTTTTAATAATAATTCATTACTATTTAATAAATAGCAATTAATAATTAATTCTAATAGCATTCTAATGGTAAATTATTTGTTGTTTTTAACTATCAATAAAAACAACAAATAACAGAAAAACCAACCGTTTGTAATTGTAAAAATCATTTGAGTCATTGTGCAATTTCATAAGTACGTACAATAAGCCTATTTTATTTATTTCTATAATAAATCAATTTAAAATTTATAACTTGAATCACTCAGTGATTTAGATGTCATAAATGAATAATATTTCATTATTTAGTTTAGTTATGATAATATAGTTAACATGTTAAGCTTCATATAAACTGATACAATAGATAAATGTTAATTTTAAAAAATTGTTATTAATATTTGAGAAATGTTTTTAATGTAAGTGAATTTATTTTTATTTCCAAGATATAATTCCTATTTTTTTCAATCATAAATATTTGAAATACATTATCCTGTGAACAGCCTTAAATCTTCATTATAAATGAAATAGTAAAACTGAAATATATATTTTAGTGAAAATGCCATGTAGTAAAATTTAAAAGTAATAATTACATATTTGTTTTTATAAATTTGAAAAAAGATCTAAAAAGAAACTACTATAGAACAAAATGATATCTTTGCATATAATTTTTTTGTCTAAATGTCAACTTATTCTAAAATTATTTTTATAAAAATTTTGTATTTCATTATTACTTTATATTGAAGTCAATACATTTAAGATTCCAAAATTTGTTTACTTTTGTATCTACAATTGATAGAAATAAAGAAATTGGCAGAATTATAAAACAGAAGATTAAAAAAAATCAAAATTAAGCCCAGAAATACTAAAAATGTATCTAAACAGCTGTTTGAATTGCTATGCTAATCAAATGGCAAAATGCCACTCCAATTTTTCTTACAAATATCTTTTTACCAAACAATCAGTCACCAAATATTACATAGCAATTTTTGTACAACATAATTACTAAACAGTTTTCCTTCAAAAGTGCTTCATCAAAAGAGTAACTTACAATAAAATTTCACTATTTAATAACAGATATACATAAAAATTGAGATATAGATTTGTCACATGTATTGATATTTTGTTGCTTTAATGTTTGTTGCATATCATTTTAGTAAGTGCTAGTTGTTAATATTACTTCAGTATAAAATATTCCATACCCATATTGTTAACATTGTTGTTTCACCCCAAGAAAGTGGAAAATTTTGGTTATTACAGTGGCGATACGAAAATTTCACCATTAAAAATAGCACTAATATGGGTTTGAAACATTTTACTTCAGATTTGTTCAATCAAGAAAAATTTGGGAGATACTAGCTGAAGAAAACTGCAATAACATCTTTATTTGATTTTTCTGATCCTTTACAACACAAAACAAAAGGATTCTGTTGATAATAAGCAAAGTATTATTAAGAAAATATTTCAATTTTTTTAAAAATAAAAATTATTTATAAGCCCATACATACTTGCAAACAAATAATGTTAATGAATAATTTTATTAATAATCATACAGTAAATTAGTGGGCCAAAAATTCAATCTTATAGTAAAATGTCAAGTTATAACATTAATTCTATAACATTTTAATGTTTAAAAAATCTATGACTTTTAAATTGATATGTACTATTTATTCTCTCTTATTTACTGTTAAATGAAGCTTTCCTATAAAATGGCTGATGGTAAAACTTGGCTAGCATATTTCTTTAAAAAACTTCTCACGTAAGATTTTTAATTTGTAAATGAAATTTTACAAATACTATACCCTTTTCAAAGCAAGAAATACAAATATTACTTAGAAGAATTTCAGTATAAGGATATAATTTCTCTGACATACTACCCTTGTTTTAAGAATGCTCAATACTTGCAAAGTAGGACATTAATGGGAGATAAAAAAAATTTAAAACATAAAAATTATTATTTTTTTTAAATTTAGTCTTTCCAAGATATATTGATATAGACAAGGAAGGAAGTTTTGATCTTTCAATCAACTAGTAATATATTAGACATAATAAAATTCGTTTTAATTATCACAATACTTTTTTAAAAAATCTATATTAAAGGTTCTTTATTTTTGGCCTTTTTACTTAAATTTATATTAAAAAAGCTTAATCATACCGTAAATGTGAGAAATAGTAATAATTTTTTTAAAAACATTTATCCTTGGATATTTGAAAACAAACTTGTTCTGCAAAATATCTTTTAATAATAAATGAAATTTTTTAAACTTCTCATTTCATTAAAGATATTTACCTTTTGTTTCCGCATTTTCCTGTGATTTTAATTTCTGCCATATTTTAAGTTGGGGTGCTTTAAGTTCTTTACGGGACATGAACAATAATTTGTATTTGCCCTCTAAAGCATGATTGAATTCTTCAACAAATTTGTTTACTTGTTCATATTTGAAACGTCCTTTCAAGTACCTAAAATATAAGAAAATAAATGAAACAAAAGAAAAATATGCATAAAATAAATAATAATGATGATACATAATTTACTTACATTTTAAAGGCATTACTGATATTGATATTAAAAATTATTAAATTTGAAATTTATCACTTAACTATACAATATGAATTATTACCTTGAAGAATATAATTTTGTTCATATACAGTGAACTTTTTTACAGTTCAGTATGTATGAAAAAGTAGCAAATATTTTAAAATATGCTATCAGAATTCTGTCTGTATAACAGAACAGGTGGAAATGAAGTTAGAGATTAAATAAATCTATCACATTTAGTAGACACATTTTTCACAATTTTCTAAATTATCTTTACTAATTATAAAGATGAATGTGTGTTAGCAATCGACAGGATCATGTAGTACATGTATAAATAAATGTATTAAGTGTATCTAATTTCAGCAACCAGTCATTAATTCAACCTTCATAAATTAAAAATAGTTTTTCAATATTACAATTTCTGATACAAAAATATGAATTTTCTTTTTAAATATTTTCACTTTTTAATAAATTTTCAAAAGCAAAATTTACAATGTGTAAATTTTGATTATAATAAATTGATAAAAACTTATAAAAACAATAATAGTATTTACCGACTCTTTGATTTATAGCATAATTCGGAAGAAATATAAAAATGTCATTATAATTGTTTAAAAACTGTTAAAATTTTAAAATATTAAATTTCAACCAAAGCAAATTTTTATAATTCATTAATTTTTAATATAATTATCATTTACAAAATTTTCTAAAAAATTATTTATTTTACTAACAAAAATATTTATAAATTTATAGCATTAGGTTTCCAAGATTAAAATTCAAAAGCATACTTAGGAACATTTTCAAATTCTTGAATTGTAACAAATTTCATCCTTTCAACAGATTTCTTATTTTTTGCCAAAGTAGGATCATTTTTAGCAGGTATGATATCGGCATTCCCATTTATCTCCCTGTAATACAATAGTATAATCTCTGAATGACACATTATTTTTCTAAGTAAGAAAAATAAATACATTTTCATTAGCTTGAAAATAATTGTGGACAAATATAAATATTGGTGCTAAATATAACACATTTCTAGTATCAAAATGTATACTATATTGCATGAAGAACAGTAATCTTCCATGAATTAAAAAAAAATGTCTCTTGTCATCAGTAGGCCATTCCTTCCCCCTTCCTAGAAATGATATATACAATTATTTTAATTGATAAATATATATGGCAAGCCTAAGAAATATGATTTTTAATTTTAAGAACATGCTTTAACTCTTTACAGTTAACCCTTTTAATGTTTAAAAAGATAAAAACTTTAGGAGTATATTTAAGCTTAAAAGAGTATGTAGATAAATTTCTATAAAGTTTGCACTTAAGCCCTCTTGATTCTATGTGTATTTTAATAACTAAACCACTATGGCACTGAAGCTCCAAAAATTCAAACAATACTTAATTACCTTTCAAAACTTCTAAAAAGATTTTAAACTTGATAAACATTTTGATTAAAACATATCAATTTAATTCTTAGCTACTTCAAACTCCTTATATTAAATTGAATTACATGTTACATACTTTAAAAAGGTTGTCAAATTCTATCAAAACAAGTGAAACCTTCATTAATGAATACAATTTATTTTTGAATCTTACTTGTAATGCAAAACATTTATTAAAGTGGAAAAAAATTCCCCAAAGGAATCCATGTAAAATCAAATACATTCCATTAAAAAGGCCCCAACAAATTTATAATGATGTAACTTTTTAATAATATAAGTTTTTTTTTTTTTTTTTTTTTTTAAGAAAATTGCCTAAAATATTTGTTTTTAGCTTAAAAAAATTAGTAAAAATATAAGACAGCATTATTA
Source organism: Argiope trifasciata (assembly GCA_026543055.1). Taxonomy (NCBI): domain Eukaryota; kingdom Metazoa; phylum Arthropoda; class Arachnida; order Araneae; family Araneidae; genus Argiope; species Argiope trifasciata. Next base: position 785,942 of record JAPMOQ010042376.1, on the reverse strand, counting down.
ATAAATGAATTTGTAAAGTGTGTAGCTATGGCATTACCAGGGTAATGTTTCTAGATTTGCAATTTGCTGATGAACAATCCATTAAAATAGATTAAAGCTTTCTCAAATTCAATTTTTTTTATCGAATTATGTTTTATTAAATTTCTTCATCTGCAGAATGGACCAAGAAAAATGAAGTTGCATATCAGGCTCCATTACCTTTTGCCCATCTGCCAATCCAAAACATAATATACAAAGTCATTTACCTGGTTTTCAAAGAACCCACAGATTTATTCTTATTATTATTTTAATCTTGCAGTTTGAGATATTTCTTTGGAACAAGCTTGGAACCTTTTTTTCAAAAATTATCTCCACAATCTTTAAAGATCATTTTTTAAACATTTTCCTTTTCTGTAAGACAACTGAATGTCTAAAAATACAGTTCACTTTTCAAACTTAAAGTCTCCCCCCCCCTGTTAATGCATTAAAGTTTTTAATGGATTAATAATCAAAATAATGAAAAATATATGGTACTTTGCATAGTCACCTGCCGGATGCTTTCACTTTTATATTTATATATTCTATCGACATATTTAATTTCAGCACTCAAATTGTTATAATTAGTCATTTAGCTATTTTAAATTTTAGGAGAAATGAGATATAGAAAACTGGGATAATGCTAAGAAGATGATGATGATAATGCTAAGATAATGCTAAAAGAACATATGTAAAGCTTCTAAAATAGAAAAAATTAAATGCATAAAATTTTGAATTTTTTTGCACATAAAAGTATCAACAAAGCATTTGTGTTCCATTGGTGGTTAGTTTGGAAAAGAAAAAGAGAGAGAAACAAGAAATAATTACAGAGTCAAAGATAATAATCATTATCAATTCCAAGTTCACGACAGAGAATAATAGAGACTTAAAAATGCATAATTTATCATGCAAAAATAAACTAACTAATAAACAAACAAAAAGAATATTAGATTTAAAAAAAAAACATATTTAGGAAAGAGTCATATCTTAAAATGATGTTTTGAAGTTGGTTTCTCCTTATATAACAATTGCTGCATATTTACTCCTAAATAGATAGGATTTGTTTTAGACCAGAAAATCATTTCAAATAATATCTAGTCATACAACTTACTTGTGAACAACTGGTACTGATGATTTAAATATTGCAGGAAAATTTTCTTCCATGTGATCTAACCTATTCTTTAACTTTTCAAGTTTCTTCACAAGATTCTGAAGAAAAGCAAACAATAAATAAACACTATTCTAAAATTTGAAAACATTTAGTAAGGCAATAAAAGGTTTCCTTATATATTTTTACACAGCAATAAAAATGAATACTGGTGAAAAATTGAAAACTTTAAAATTAAATACTTACATAAAATTTCAAATAACTTTATACAAATATGTAATAATAATGGCCTAGAAATGAAAAACTAACATTAAATCAAAAAATTATTTCAGGAAATAAAAATGGTTCCCAATCTCCCCCACCTACACACAAATAATGCAATAGTATTAAAAGTCGAACTACATTGATTAAATGATAAATTAAAGGGAAGAAGTCTTTCTTCATATATTTCAAAATAAAAATGCATATATATATATATATATATATATGTATGAAAGCAATATCTCTAAATATGAGTTCTACTTTTTTCAATGACAGCACCAAAAACAAGAGAAATTTCTATTCACGAATATTTTGAAAAAGCATTGATTTGAAATACTTGAATAATATTAAATTTTTCAAAGTTAATTTTATGATAAAAATTAAAAATTTCAAAGGCACTTTTTAAAATATATCTGCTTATAATATGTGAACTTTACATAGCAAAACATCTTTTTTTTATCATTGATGAATGTATCCAATATTTTAAGGATAAGCAATCTTTTAATGTCTCAAACAAATAATTAAGTAAAATAAATAGACTTGATAGATAAATTAAATCAATGGCTTGTGAAAATATAAAATATTTGAATTAAAATAACACTTGGAAATAGCAGTACAGACTCAGAGCTGCACAGATGATAAAATTATAATGAACTTCTTTTCTTTCATTTAAGAAGGTTTATAAAATGTACTGTTCTTACCTCTGCAATAGTTCTTATTTTTAAGCTTATTAAAAAAATGTGTTAGTTATTTTAAATTTTAAAAATTACTACTGTAAATTTTGTCAAAGATATGCTTTTGTGAAGTTTAGAACTATTTCTTAAATTTATATCTTTTTTCGGTCACAAAATTGTTTTAATTTATCCACAATACAAAACACAATCATAAAAATAAATTTGAACTGAAATTTCCTTATACACACAGTAAAAATTTGATTTGCGAAAAAATCGTATTTAAGAATGCAGTAATCTTTGAAATCAGGCAGCTGTCAGACCAGAAGCTAGTTGAATTAATAAAAATAAAGTGTGCATTTTAAAGCAAAGCTTATCATTTATTATAGAAAATTATACATAAAATGAGATAAAATTTTGCTTCAAAATGTAATCCAAAATCTGAGAAGCAGTTTATTGTTTATATCATGTCAAGGTCACTGATCACAACAAGAGCTTTCTCTTCTGACTGTTGAAAAGGTTTGATTTAAGAGGCCATTTTATTAATAATATGTAGTTAACAGCTAAACAGTAAATTTCTGAAAATGTAATTTTAAGTAAAATTGAAAAGGTTTAAGAGAGTAAAAAGAACTTTCAATAAGCAGGTAATTTTAATTAACAAAATACATCAGTCTGATAAGAGCAGCAGTAATAAAATCTACAAAAATATTTAATACATATGTATTTAACACTTTTTTAAAATGTGATTTTAACTTCAAACTAGTCAAAATTAATTTTACGGCTATTCTCATACGTAATTAAAAGGACAAAAAAAGCTGAACAATCAATTAATTCAAATTACTAAAGTTTGACTACAACAAAATTCAAGTAGCACTAAATAAAACAAATACTGAAAAGAAAATTTAGTACCTTTTCTTAATAACACAATGATTCAGACTTCTCTTAAAATAACTCTTATCAAATATGTGACAAAGCAGTTTATCAAGAAATTATTTAGCATTGCTACCAATTGATTACAGTTTGACAGTTTTTGATTTGTAAAAACAGAACCAATTATTTGAAAATAAAATACTGAGTATTGTTCGGAATAGATAGAAAGTTATGGATCTGGATAATTACAACAGCCATCTCCAATCCAGTTTCTTTTTCTCTCCTTATTGGAACAGATGTCAAGAAAAATGATGGGTCTAATATGTAATCTGCATTTCATGCATGGATCAATATTAAAAATTAACAAAACGTTCTAGGCACACATAGCTCATTGATATGATTTTAAGTCTATCAGGAAATAAAATTTTCCTCAAGTCTTACTGACATATTAAAATGCTTTTATAATTTTAATAATGCTAAATCAAACTTTAAAAAAAAAACAATTTTATAGCTGAATTGTGGTTTATACTGAATAAATATATTTATTTTTATGAAGCACTTTATCTAACAAATTCAAAACTTTTGATTATACTACATGTAAATTGCACAGTTTATTTTGAACTCTTTTTGCACAAAAGTAATATTAAAAGCTGCATAGCATTTAATTATTACATTAACTTTAAAAAAATCAAAATAATCATTTCGAAAATTTATAAATATTGTTAAAATCACTTCAGAAAAAGTTATACTATCAAATTATCTAATCTTATAAAGATGAAACATGACTGCCATTTTCCCTTTAACTTCTTATTGTTAAATTTAATACCACTTTGATGGGAAAAGTTTATATTGTGGCCCAACAGTTTCAAATTATCTAAGTTAGATTTAAATAATGATTGATAAATTTTAGAAGAAAAAATTGTTTAATTAATATTGCTGGTATATATATTATGTTTTAAATAAAAAAAAAAGTTAGATGTTGTTTCGTGATAATAATTTTTTTAAACTGCAGTTATACCGCAAAATTCATTAAAATCTTGATTGTCCTCCATCAAATTGTTTCGAGGTTAGATATAATATAAACAAAGAAAGTAAGATTTTAATGATAGGCATATCATTAAAAAAACATATGCAGGTGAAAACATAAAAAAATATGTTATTTTACAGATCACAAGGCGAACCCAAAACTACAATACTAAAATTTCTAATGCAGAAAATCACCTGTAATTCAACAACTTTTTCATTTCCCGACTTAATAATGTCTCTTAATTCTTTAAACTGTTCTCTCAAGTCTCTGATTTCCACATTAAGAGATTTAAAAGAATTTGCAGCATCCTTATCCATATCTTTCAGTTCCAAACATTCACGAACCAGAGAAATCTTTTTGGAAAATTCCTGGTCAAGATCTTCCACGCTAAAGCAGTTATCAAGTAAACTATTCATCTTTCAGTTATTAAAAAAAGTAAGAAATTAATAACTATATTTATACATTAAATTAAAATGTGCAATAACAAACACAAAAAAGGAAACAAAAACAGAATTAGTTCAGATGATTTCGTTTGCCGCGCCGTTTCTTCATTTCACTTTATTATATTTCTGATAATTTGATGTAACGTTCAGCTTTCAGCCACTGCTACTAGCACTACCTGATTACTAATTAAGGAATGTGGAATTGGATCCTTACTGGAATTGGATTACGAAACTTAAACAAGCTTCAACAAGTTAATTATAATTCTATATACAAATCGGGTCATACAAGAATATATTGTTTTTAATAGGATTGTATATTTTTTCTTTTGTCAGAGAAGAGAAAAAGAAGAGATATTTAGTAATTTAAATGAGTGAATCCACTGCTTCTGAATGTTCGCATTTTAGTTTTTCATCTTCTATTCACCGATTTTGTGCTAGTTAACTAAGATTAACACTTGAATGCTGGGTGACTCATATTTGGGTCAAAGAAAAAATTCTTACTCAGCGTCAGATAGTGATCGGAATGGCAGGCATAATTCATGGCAAAAGGCCTTATCACACGGTGAAAGATCGTCAGCACTTTTCCATTTCTACCTTCAAAAACCGGTCAAGCAAGTTTCATAATCGACAACTTTTTCTAACCAGTTCGAATATGTCGTCGGAAATATTGTCCGCAAACGAAATTCAACTAACATGTGAAACTTTGAAGTGACGCCACTTTCGTTGTCGTTTGCAGACTGAAAGTGCCGACGATATTTTGCCGTGTGATAAGGCCTGTAAGGTAAAATTCTAGTGATGGTGGTGGGTACGAATACCCATAGCCCCAATCTGAGGAGGTGTTATGGGGAGAAGACCTTAGTGTTTATTTCACTTTTTAATACCGATGAAAAATTAATACCAATTTTCATGATAAAGGGGTAAAAAAAATTAAGCCTTTCCTTCGGCATTATTCCCATTTACTAAAAAATTAGTGAATTTTAAGGGGGGGAAAGTATGTTCCTTCCGTTACTTATTTTCGCTCCGTTACTAAATCAATTCAGCCTGTTTCTCCCCTCCCCGAATTAATTATTACAAACGGGAACACAGAAAATTATCTCTGAAACTTTCGAGGTCAGGATGAAGCGAACGGAAAATGGCTGGAAGTTAACCATTGTATTCTTGAGTACTCTTTTTTGTCAACCTTAGAGTTTTAAACTGCTATTTCAGGATAGAAGCTGGACACTAAGAGAAAAATGGTTATTTGTGGAACTAAAGAATAAATCTTAGATATACACTTTTACATATAGCTTCTCTTCTCGATTTTGCCATGTATTTTCTCTTATAGTATAACTTTTAACTTAGGATCAAATATAATTTTGCTTAGGTGATAGATACACAAAGATTTTGGATGATAGCAATCAAACTGCATATAAATTCCAAAATTATAAGCAATATATTTTTGATAGTAATATCAATAATTATCAAAAGTGACAATAATTTTAGTAATTTTATTTGAATAAAACTTTTAACGTTACTATATATTTATGTCTAAACTGTTCTATAAATAATATTTCTTTTATTTCTCAGGCGCTATACTAATGTGCATGGGATTTTCTATTTTAACTTTCGTTTTTAAATCTATAACAATTACATTTAATAGATTAATAGGATAACAAGCCATCTAGATGGGTACATCTTTAAGGAAAATAAGAAATTAAAGGCTGATATCACACATTTTCAGAGACAAACAAAAATTATTCAAGAAAAGGAAAATTCCAAAAGAGCAATAAAAAATTAGTAATAAAAAACCTTTTACTTTCTTATTAGAATTTGTTGGCTTAGTCCGAAATATATTAGAATGTATGATATGAATGAAATGATTTAATAATCATCTGCAAATTTCAATTACTATATTTTTAAAGGAAAAAACATCTTTGCGCATTTAAAACTAATAATGAATATCAAAGGTAGGAAGATTGTGTAGTTTATATAAGACCATCATAAAGTTAAATTATTCCAAATTTCTTTAGGTTTTTTGGTTTCTCACTAAGCATGTCAAAATCAAACCAACTGTTGCAGAATTCTTCTAAAAGCCGCTACACTAATTGTGATGGATTACCACAGCTTTGGCAACCATGCCCAATTAATTAGGAATATTAAGTGAATCAAATCTTGATTCTATTCATTCTACCTTCATTATTCATTTATACCTAAATTCTACCTTATTACAGCAAATAATGAAGTTAGAATTTATATCAAACTAGCAAAACAGTATCATGCACTTCTTTGTTTTAAAAAATATTAAAAACAATGCAAGAGACATACTCATAATATTTACATCAACGCCTAAATGTTGGTTTATGTAACATTAGAAAAAAAGAGCAATTAACATATTTACCATTTTATGAGATCTGAATTTTTTTTTCAATTTTTTCTTTAACACATACTCATACATTTTTGTTTTTAAATTTATCACTTTAGCTTAATTAAAAAGAAATAACATCTTCAGTTAATTTTTTCAATTTTTGAGAAGCATACAAAAAAATTAAAATCAGTGAAATTTAAACAAGGATTTCAATTATAGTATACTTTTAAAAATATTTTTTGGTTAGTCATCTCATTAGTACATTCTTTTTCGAGGAAGTTTTAAAAATAATTTTCCTTATAGATTTAAAACTCTAGCATACTCATTAAACAAATGCATTTTTTAAATGAAAACTATGCAGCCATGAATTAATTGAATCAATTATTTTACTAGTTTAGCTATACAACAAATGATTCAGGCTAGTATAAAATGGAAAAATGATTATCACCATTAATGACCTGAAATAAATGTGTGGACTATAAATATTACTGGACGAACTATTAATATTTAATTTCAAAATGTTTTTTATATTTTATACAAGTGATGGGGAAACTACGGCCCACGGGCCAACTCAGGCCCGCGGAAAGGTTTAATCCGGCCCGTATAAGAGTGCCGTCGTGAGAATATTTGAACGCAATCTTACTTCGTAATGTGACGACCCGCATAAAAACTACCTGCGGCGATATTCAAAACACAGTAGTTCAAAACACAATTCAAAAATATCTTCAGAATTTAAAAGGAGATTTCAGGACTTTAGAAAAATGGAACCAGAGTTTAGTATTTTTGCGACCCCATTCAATGTTAATTACGAAGAAGTTGATGCAAAATTTCAACTTTAGTTAATAGAACTGAACTGTAATACTCTCCTGAAACAAACTTTTCATACAGTACCATTACTAGAATTTTATAAAAATTTAAGTCCAGATAATTTCCCAAATTTAATTACTCATGCAATGAAGATAATGACAATGTTCGGCTCATCTTATAAATGCGAACAAATCTTTTCAACAATGAAGCTTAGGAAAACTTCTTTAAGAAACAGAATTACGGATGAGCACCTTTCATCAGTTTTAAGAATTTCTGCTTCGCAAATGGAACCGGACTATGATGAAATTTGAATAAAACAGTCTCAATTTCATTTTTCTTAAGCACCATCAACCAGTAATGACACCAGAAAATAAAGTGATAATACTTCACATCAAGAACTACACTAAATTCATTTTATATTTTGTGCTTATAATTTTCTTACCTTTTGCTTTTTTACTATTAAAATAATAAGTGTATGTAATAATATATGCATATGTTTATAGAAAACATAAATTTTTTAACGATTAAGCATTATTCTTTGGCCCGCTACGATCGTCTAGTTATTACAAATGGCCCGTCTTAAAAAAAGTTTCCCCACCACTGTTTTATACTGTTTGCTATAATTATGCTACATCTAATTTACTACAGAATAATTTGAGCCTTGAGTAAATTAAATCTTCCAACACTGGCAAAATTCAGTCAAGTATACAAATATCACTTTTGAGACGAGTTTTAAAAGGACATGTTTTCATCACTGTTATCCATTAAAAATATAAGAAATTTATTGCATTTATTTTAATATACATTGATACATATTATCAGCTGTTATTAAAGGCACGAATGTCCATCTTTGATATATTACATACTAGCCGCCTTTTGCGACTAGCTGGTTCGCCAGGAGTAATGAGTTCTAAAATTTTCAATTAAATACTTGTGTGTCTTGCTCTCTTTATAACTTAGCCAAATATATTTAAATTTCGGTAGTCTTTAACTTGTATTATTATAAAAGCCTTACGATTGTTTGTTCATTGCACTATATAACTAACTCTGATTCGCAATCAGCTGTCATGAAATTATGTGGAAAATATCGCATTGTATATATGTTCCATGACATTACACTATTCTATTTAAACACGTGCAGTACAGCACACTTTTCTCGGTTTAATCTATACTTATAATAAAGCTCAATGTGTGTGTGTTGTGTGTTGGCGCTCTACAGGCCAGACCGTTGGACCTACAGCTACCAAATTTGGTACATGTATACCTTGGAGGTCCGGAATGTGCACCTCGGAGCCCTTTTTTCGAATTTTTAATTAGAATTTGAATTAATTAAAATTTAAGCGAAATTTCGACGTTTTTCCGCTATAACTTTCGAAAATATGATCGCATAAACATGATTTTTGCATCCATTTAAAGATTAAAAAATTAGCCTTCTAATGGTATCAGTGTTTTAATGTATAACTTAAGCTTCTATTTTTAACGAATTTTTAAAGAAATATTTTAACCATGTTTTTTTAGCACGTGACTAAATAAAATAAAAGAATGCCGGAAGTTCAAATAAAAAAAATTATCATCGCAAATAAATCTAAAGAGATACAACTTTCAGCACGTGATTGGATAAAATAATAAAAAAAATAAAAATAATAAAAAAAAAGAAGCATAAAATGTGATATTTTCTAAAAAAAAAAAAAAGCAAAGGTTTTTTTAATCGCTTGCAATATCTAAATCATTTATTCCATAAATCATCTTTATTTACAGTAAACCTGATTGAATTTAGACAGGATATGCATTGAAATCCCGACTTAATGGCATATTTATGTAATCGTTTGCAATATCTGTATCATTAATTTAATACTTTTTTTCCCTTTCTCGCTTTCTTAAAAAAACACATTTAATATTTTGGCAACATCATCGAATTTTTTTTTAATATTTTGGCAACATCATCGAAAATTTTTTTTAATATTTTGGCAACATCATCGAAATTTTTTTTTAATATTTTGGAAGCATAACCGATTGTTAAAACCGACTGATTTATAAAATTAAAGAATATTATTAGAAAAAGGTGTACTTTTAGAACTTTCCGTCCTTCATCTTAAAGAAAATATTAATTTCAGGTCAATCAATGCCCGGAATTACTTCAAGGCTAATGAATATGTGATTTAATTGAAAATTTTAGAACGCTTTACACATGGCGAACCAGGTGGGCGCCAAAGGCGGCTAGTTTGTAATAAGAGTTAATAGAATTATTCATTTTGAGTTTTTGTCAAAATGACAGCAATCACTGGTACACTCTTAACGTGTTCTTACATGTTGAACTCTTCTTTCATTTTATGAGAAATTAATAGTTGGAAAATATGGTTATAAATTTTTAAAAAAAAATTTCATTAAAAATAGAAATTGAATTGATAGGTTAAAATATTGTTATCAATGAAAAAAGATCGTTCTTTAGAGAATTTAAAATAGTATTGTGTTATAATATTTTCAAAAGTTATCATAGAAAAATTCAAAATGTTAACTTAATCTTTAATTAATTCATTTCCAAAAAAAAAAAAAAAAAAAAAAAAGGTCTACTTTTTTATTCTCAAAAGTTAATATGTTCATACCAAGTGCGGTATCTCTAGATCACATGGTCTGGTGTGTAGAGCACACACACATTTATTCATATATAAACACATATTCATTTGATTATCAGCCTTGGAGTATTTTGGGGCATTGAATTGATATTTTTTTTAAGGTGATGGACGAAAAGCTCTAAAAGAGCACTTTTTAATAATATTCCTTTTTTTTTTTTTTAATAAATCACTTAGTAATAATTGAGTGAGAAATGTTAGAAATGCAGTAAATAAGCATAAACTACAATTACTGCAATTCTCTGAAGGTAAATAAGAATAAACTGTATGAATGAAAATTTAAATTCATGTATGCAAATTTTCATAACAAAACTATCATTGCTGCAGCTTCATGCTGGTTTTGTCCACCTTTACAAAACAATCACTTTTCTATTGAAAACCTAACTTAAATTAAAACCAGTTTTACTTTTGATTCAGGATTAGTCTCCTGTTGCAAATTCAAACTTTCATATTTCCTCAAATTTCATACAAACTGATATATTTATATCTATCTTCTTGTTTTAAACTGAAATTTAACCCTTAATTTACTGACGGTACTTGAAAGTACCATTTAAATAGAGCTTATATCTTTACTATATGACTATTTTAGCTGATGTTTTTCTAAGGAACACAGAAAATGCAACCCAAATAACATGAAGTTAAGATAAAATAAGGAATTAAAAATATTTAATTAATAATTAAATCGATTAAGACATTTTTATTGATTACATTTTTTTCCCTTGGATTAATCTGCAAAGAAAACTAAACTACTAGTGCAAAAATGAGGTTGAAAAATTGATGGCAACATAATTCGGTAAATAAAGGGTTAAAAGGGAATTCTATAGTTTTCAATGTGTATTAAAAAAAAGTTATGGAGTTCTAATAATAAGCTTAAGTAAGATAGATTTGTGTTTTTTGACTGAAATTAGTTTATTGGCTTTATATACAAGTTCACAATTCAGTTGCTGATTTTAATTCGGCTTAGTTTTGCATCCATTACATAATTTTTAAAACTTAAAAACATTACAATTTTTGTTACATTCATTAAAAATATCTTTGATCTGCATTTATTATAAAAACAAAGTGAGTAAATGAATAGCTCACATAAAATTAACTAAAGTTTTTTCAATTAATTCCAGAAATCCGTATGCGTAAACGAAGTCACTTTTAAGAGTTAGTAGTTTTTTAAAGATTAGTTCTTATAAAATACATTTATTGTTACAATTTGATGAATGATAAAAATATCTACAGAACAAAATAATTTGAAAATCATCACCATTTTCAGAATTTATTATTCTTAACTTTTTGTTTTTCTTCAAGCAGTAAAGTTTCTTTTGAGTCTCTTTCAATAAAAAAAAAAAAAAAAAAAAAAAAAAAAAACCCATTCTGGCCACTGTTTAAGTTTAATGTCTGCAAGTCTAGTTTTTCAGTATTGTTAGTGATAATCTTTGATTTAACTTTTGGTATTTCTTTACTTGCTCCTGTTTTTCACAAAACCTTAGGAAGAAGGCCTTATATTTTCAGGGAATATCACCAAGGTCAATGGTATATTTAGATTGACAAGAATATAAACTAGTGTCAAAGAGATTACAATGGCTGAATCATGAACAAGATATGTGTAAATCATCAGACTATTATTACAGATAAAGACAGAAATTCATCATTAGTATAAAAAAAATAAAACTGTAAAACATTCTTTTTATAATATTATTTGGAAGATATAATAATCTAATTTAGCCACATTATGTATAACAAATTTACCTCTTATATATAGTGTTAATACAATATTGATCATTGCCTGGTTGTAATAAGTTTTCAATCAATGAACCCCCCCCCCCCCAAATGAATGAAAGCATTTTACAACATTATAATAACACAATTTGTTTTTCCTTTTGTCTAAATAACAGAAATAGTTTCACGTGTTTCCTGGTTGTCAAAAAGTAACAGTGGAGGCTTTTTAGGATTAAGCCAGATATAATCGATATAATGTTTAAATATTAAAAGAAAGGTAATCACTATGTTATTTGAAAAATTAAAAATAGCCTAAAGATTAAAATATCTAGAATTAAGATACTAGATATTATATCAAATAAGAAATTGATGCATACTTTTAACACAGAATACATTCTTTTAATAGTAGACTTCAAATCCAGAGAAATGAAAAGAAAAAAATTTACTTGGGATTCCACAATACTTATTTATCTACCATTATGGAATAGATCATAAGTCCAAGAGGCAAAAAGGATAGCATACACAGATTACCATCTTCCTCACAATTTAAGAAAATGATCTTAAATAAAAAAATCTCTTTATTTCCATTTCTTTAAATTAGAAATACTGTACCTCAGAAATAGTCAGTGAAATAACTTAATATGGTGTGAATGAAACAATATGGTGCCTTTTAATAATTAAATCCGAACCCAATTTGTTTTTAGTTTAAAACAAGAACAAAAAAAAAAAAAATCAAGGTTTGTACAAAGTAAGATTATAAATCTCTGTTCATAGTACATGTACATTACAATCATTTTTTAATCCTATAAAACAGGTAAAAGATTACATTTTTAACCTTTACGTTTTTTAGCAATGAAATTCAATTAAGTATTTTTATTTACAAAAGCATTAGTTCAAAAATAGCAGTAAATTAAATTAAGTAAACAGTGAATAATATTTGAACTACATACAAAACTTTTAAATTTTGAGGTCCTTTTACTGGGATAGAAGTCTCTCCACTATACATAAAATGATAGGAGAGAGGTTTCTTCTACTTAAAATGATATGTATAGGAGAGAAACAAGACAGATATAATCAATAAATGAAGGAAAGACAGACAAAATGCCCCTTTGTCATATGTCAACCAAAAATAGATAATCCAGATTAACCAGCTACATTTTTTTTCTAGGTGAAACTCAAAATATAACTAATTTATCAACTGCAGAAATTAATAATACAAGTTCTTACATATATTTTACAGGAGAAATTTTTTAAGTTTGCTTTTGTTCCATAAGATAACTTGATAGATATATTAATATTCTTTAAAAATATATACATAGAAAATGAAATAAATAAATGCGATTTGAAGACTTTCAAGAGGAATAGGTAAAAAATTTCATGGTCAATGTTTCCTACGTAAATTTTTAATTTGTTCAGTGTTTAATTAAAAAAAACTATAAATAAGTTTTTTTAACATAAAAAAGATAAACAGATATACATCTTAATTAATTTGAATATATAAACTTAATTAAAATAATGGCCACATCTAAAAATTAAGCATTTATAACTTAATTGGAGATCTGATTTTTTTTCAGTACCTTCTGTCCAGTCATTTGAATATGAGAAAATATTTCAGTTTGTCACATATATGAAACACATATCTGCACTTCCACCATTTCACTATTAATTAGTTTATTTAAGTAAATAATTCAAAGATAATATTACATAATTATAGAATATATTTCATGAATTAACAATTTTAGTTCATATTCCGATTTAAAAAAGTCATATTGCAAACAGAAAAAATATACTCTACAAAAAATGTCGATGAAAAAGTAATAAACATATATATCGAATGTTGTTGTATTTTAAACTGATTAAATTAAAATTAATAATTACTAAAATCAATCCTAAGTTTTTATTAATAATAAAAACAACACAGTAATTACAAAATGCAAATACAGTTGTTTGAAAAAATGCTGGATGATGAGAAATGGTACAAATGATGTGGCAGTTTAATTACGTCGAGGGAAAAGTGACCTGGCACGTCCACGTCCTCGAGCAGCTGAAAGAATAAGCAATTATGTTAATTAATAAACATTTTTCGATGTATGTATAAATATGATATGCTTATTCAATAGTATGGAAAACAAGAATGGCATTCTTAAAACAATTTTTATTTTGTTTTAAGTGAAGATAAGTGTGCCTCCCAAATTTCTCGCCAATATGGCAACATAATGAAGTAATCTTCTAACAATCCTAATTCTGTTTTGTTTAACGCTTTTTACAGTAGTTGAATTGAACATGAACTAGAATTATTTTATAAAGATATGTTAAATTAAAAAGATATCAATAAAGGATTTTAAGGTATTTTTCCATTATTCCGGCACAAATCTCGCCAAGCAGACTTTTTAGCGATAGCACAAAGTTGCCATTTTGGTGCAGGTGACAAAATGGCCATGACTTTCTTTAAAAAATGTAGTGGAAAAAGGTTACTGGTGACGATATTCCGCTTGGCGTTGATTGCATCATTACTGGCGACTTTTCACTTGCGCCGGTATAATGGAAAAGTACCGATTTTAATTTGGTTCTTTATTATAATTTAAAGTGTGTGTGTTTCTACAACTAATAAGAGAACAATTCTATTTTTAATGTGAATACAAATAGAAAATATTTTTTTCAATTGTTAGTATGCATTTTTAAAAATAGCCTGGATACATGCTTTACGAAATCGTTTGCATTCTTTAGTTAAAAGCCATCTGTAATGGAATTCTCTGCAGTTCTCGTAATTCTTTAGGTATTCTAACATTGGTTTCCTTAATAATTTGTTATGTAGGCAATTGTGCAAGAATGGATGTTCCTGTTATCCACACAGCCCTTATATTCAAAGTGCTAGCAAAACTACCAAATTCCCACTCCTGCCACTAGCTGTTAACCAGCACATAACTGTTTCATAGAAGTGTTCATTTTGTCTGCCATCTTTATTGGTGACTTGACATCTTTGGCACAGCAAAAGGTGTACTAAACTTTACTTTTACCTATTGCTTTCTTTCATGATTATGGGAAGAGGCAAATTTTAATCTATCATTAAGATTTCTAGAGATGCATAATACAAAGGTAGAGAGAAGGAAAAAAAGACTAAGAAAAATACCAAACAAATATAAAGCATCTGAAAAAGAAAAACAAGCAATTCTTTCCCCAAATGTCATAGAGATATAATACCAATTTCAAAGTTGCCTTAAATATGATGGGCCATTGAATGAAAATGTTTAAATTTCTATGAAAAAGGATAGCAAAAAATAAAAGAATCTTTTATAAATCTCCATTCCAAATTAAAATATATATATATATATCAGTAAAATATTTCTTTAATATTCAAATTCTCACACCATTTCACATTTCTGCAAGAAATTCAGATTTGAGCATATCCACAGAGACTGTTTAATTCTAAATTTAAAAAGGGTAACTACAAATTTAGATGGATATATTTATTTTAGAAATGCAAATTCCTTCCAATACATAAAAACTATCAAGAGGAAATATCTATCTTGAAAGCACATCTTTCAATAAACATAACCTGAAAGAACTGGAAGAGATCCCGAAAAAAAATTTGCAATTGGAAACATATACCTAGTTGCAATACTTAAAGGATTAAGGAGGGCAAGTCTCCATAGGTTTAAAAAAGAATTTTATCCAGATAGAATTTTGATTTCAGTTGATGTATCCTCAGTATAAGAAAATAGAAACTAGTACAACTTAAAAGTTGCAGTGAAGTCTACATTCAAGCAATAAATTCATTACTAAAATGTGGATAAAGAGACAATATATACATAGGGATACATAATATGCATACACTCTCCTCATCTAATTTTTTCATTACTTCGAGTTTTATAAAACATTTGCTAGTGTTCTATAACTATATTAAACAAATTTACAGCTCTCTCATTAATTTATTTCACGTCCATTTTGCTTTTTTTTTTTTGATATAAAAGCGTTTGCATTTGTCTTTTTCATCTTTGGAAAAATATATTAAATGAATAAAGTTTGATTCAATGTAATAATTCAGTTCTTCCTGAAGATAATCTCTTCTTAAGTAATATAAATTTTAATACAGCAAAATATATTTTGAGGTCAAAATAGGGGGGGGGGAGAAGTAGATATAATTTCTTTTTATTAATAATCATAATTTGAAATGTTTTCAAAAAGGAAAATGGGTATTCAACCATTCTAAAAGCAAAAATACAGATAATGTGCACAACTTCATAGATTATAGATGCAGTTAAAGTAAAAAAAGAAAAATTCGATATCATCAAATATATATTAAATGAAATACAAAATATTAAATACTCTTTTTTGTGAATGCTATATTATATAACAATTAAAACCATAAAGAGAGGAAAGGGTACTTCCCAAGATGGTTACATTATGCATTATAAATCTTGACATAATCTGAAACAGTCACGTAATATGTAATGAACTGTAAGTATCTGTGAGTACTCAAAAGTAGGATCAGAATAAACATTGACTATATATGATAACCTAAAAATAAACATTTATACTAATTTAAACCTTTTATTGTCTTTGCAACTAATTATTTAAAGCTACATAAAATACTACTTCAATCAACCAATCGTAATCACTATTTGATAACTTTCCACTAAATCTCAGATGTGATAAATTTATTTATAAAATTATGATGTGATAAATATATGCTCAAAAACCACCAAATGAATGTGCACTGATGCTATAAGTTAACATAATTAAATAATCATTTTAAATCTAAGGTGCAAATGGAAATGAAACTCACATGTACAATCAATTAATTTTAGCCTAGCTAAGATCAATTACTTTGAATGCCATGGAATAAAAAGAAAATGAAAAAGATTGGTGAAAAGTAGCAAAAAGAAAGCCCCAATGCTTACCTTGTGCTCGAAGAATGGCGGATTTTCCGCGATTTCCGGCGCCGACTCTGGAACCAGCTTTTTTGAACATCGGTGCGTTTTTCAACATATCCGGCAAAATCAAGAATCTAATTTTACTACCTCTGATGTACATATTTTCCAATTTGCCAACTTTTCCATCTCTATACGTAACTGTAACATCAGCCATTTGACAGTTCATATTATCTTCGGCTTCTATCAGTTTACCGCGATACACCTCGCCGGTGTTCGTTTCCAAAGTAACTATGTGCCCTTCTGCTTCATGGAGAATTTTAACAGGTACCCCGAGAGACATGTTTAGATTGACAATAAAAATGGGCTTTCAAAACAATAACTCAATAAGATTAAAACAGTTGTAACAATCCCGATAACCGTGTCCGTACCAGAAACAATGATTTAAGCATCTAGCATCTTAACGTTCATTGGCTGACCAAATCATGTGAGACAAATGCATAGATACTAGTAGAATCCTTGCAAACAAATTACTGCCTCTTTGGCAAACTCACTATGAATTTTTAAAAAAATGCTTTTTTTAATAAACTTAATAGAGAATTTATAATAATTAATTTTTTTTACATTATCATGTATAAATTACTTTTATTGAAAAAAATTATGTCTATTTTTATTTCTGCAAAGACTTCATTTTTTGAAATAAAATCTGCTTATTTTAATATATATATTTACACTGCGTAGAAAAAGTAGAAGGGCAGTCGTTTTTTGTAATTTTTCTTTTAATATTTTAAGCCTGGATAATAGATTCTTATGTAGATTTCACGATGTTTTATTAATCTTCATAAATAAATGAAATAGCTATCGCTATTTACAGTTAGAAAGATAGAAATATATGATTTACAGTGTGTAAAAAAAGTTGAAGGACACCTACTATATTTTTTTATTTGGTGGAATGAGGTAGATGGAATAAGAAAGGTAAGTATGTAACTTTTAAAACTGCTTTTTTTTCCAGAAAAACGCATTTCTTTAAAATTTTCACCGTTGCTTTTAATTCCAGAATGCCTAATACTTTTAAGGTATAGTCTTAAAAGTATTTCAAAAGGATCATGCTGTTTCTTATAGAAATGAAAATAAAAGTATTAGAGAGATCCCTCAGCTCTATACTGCTCAGCAGCCTCATTACAATTCCTAATTTTATTAAAAATTCAAAGTGAATCGGAATGAGATAGAAGATTATTGGCCTAAAAAGTTAACGCCCCGTGATGAAAGAAAACTTGCTCATGAGCTTAAAAAGAGCAACGGAAGTGTTGCAAAAGCTCAAAATCAAGTAGGACATATTCATGTGTCCTAGCAAACAGTATTTAACTGTATCCAAAAGTCGAACACATTAATTAATTAAGAAAATGTCTGATCAATGTTTGTTCGTCGAGTATACACTGCTGGGAAGCAATTTGAATTACTTTCTGAGCTCAGAGTGGCATTAGACACCTCATGGGATAATTTTTGAGAAACAGAAATTAAACCTTTGTATAATTCACGTACAAACAGAATATTCGAAGTCATAAAAGCCAATGAAAAGAGCATCCTTTACTAAAACAGCTTATATTTTGTTCTTTTTATAACTGTCTTTCTACTTTTTTTTTACTAGTTTCAAATGAAAGAAACAATTATTATCATTTATACGTTATTTTTGAGTATTTTTTTCAGTGAATGATCTAAAAAATAATTCTTATATAAATAATTTCAGTAAAAAAAAATCTAGTGTCCTGCTTTTTTTACGCAGAGTATATATACTACCTAACATGTTAATTAATCTTAAAATTGTGTCTTGAACGTTCTTGGTTTAAATACTGCTATGTGCAATGATGTAAAACATCTTAATATATATTTTTAGCACATGTAAAATTCAGACACGGCTGAGATGTATGATATTTCTATATAACATAAATAGGTTAGAACACATAATTAGAATTACAATAAGTTAACAAAAAGAAAACTAGTAGTATGAGAATATTTTAAATTCTATAACAATAAAAAACATGAACCAAATCAATTTTATTGCATGGATTCTACATAAAATATACAGTTAAAAATATTAATCCTCTTTCAAGCAATATCTTTTTATCATTGAGTTTGGTTTTAAAATGACAAAGAGCCAAGAATAGAAACTAAAATATAAGATACAATTGTTTATAATTCTTTTTGGATTAATAAATCAAATTACTAGATTGCTTTTATAAATTCAAAAAGAAATTTTTTGATAATTGGGTAAAATTTTTTTTAACACATTTAAAAAGAGAAACATTATTTTGGAGCATAAGTTTGTTAAAAACTCTTCGCCCTTCCTTCACATATCTAAAATTTGCTGAATAAGTTAAAATATAAGTTATTAAATGTTAATTATTATGAAAATATATTCATTCATATTACTTATAACAAAGATATTTTTGTAAAAAAATTTCTGCAGCGAAGTTTGCGAATTACTTTGTAGCTGAATTTGTAGTATGGAATTGATACTAGAGTCGATGCACTCTCACTTTTTCTGCAGTTTCTGTGAGAGACGGGATTACCTGGATCATGAACCTTAATATTCTTTTTTGCTCTTAAATTTAATGTGAATGCCATGGTTGTAATCTAAATAAAAGATAACTCATTTGTAAATTTAAGGGGGAGACTAATTACACATTTACAGTTCAAAGTTATGTTAAAACAACTTAAAATTTAAATGCAAATGACCATTCATAAACACACTATGCCTGTAAAGTACTTTTTGAAGGAGATTTATAAACTTCTGTAGATGTTTCATAGTCAATCAGCCTTCAAAATTCTTTTTATTTTGTTAAATATCCAGGTTTTGGGATATACACCCCTGAATATTTTTCCCATCCTACGTTACTGGTTAGGTGTTCTTTACCTATTTTATTACTATGACTAAAGTTGGCATTTTGTCAAAAATTTACCAATACGATATTTATAAAATATTTTAAACACAAGGCAGTAGCATTATTTAACAATTAAAGGATTTAACTAAGTTATTACCTTATTAGCTCAAAATATTGTATTGTACCATATTCCTGGTACGTTGTTCGATATTCTGAATGGGTACAATATCGCGAAGAAATCGTCAGAGGCATCATAGGGACATCTTCAGCTATCAAAGTAAGCACAAGATGCCGAAATGCATTATAGGTATCAATAAGAGATTAGTATATTATGTCATGACGGCATGTGATTAAATTGAGAATTTTTTTGGGATGTAAAGTGACCAGGACGCCCACTCTTGTAAGATAAAATGAATGGAATGTGCATAGTTACTCGTATGTAAGCATATGCGAAAATTCAAAGAGGATCATTCCCATGGTTTTCTCTAGACGGCAGTTGTAACGTATAAGTAAAGAGCAATAATAAAATGAAATTTTTATCTCATGTTCGAACTATTCTGTTGTGATAGTGTTTTAATCTTGATTATCCATCGTCATTTTATTAAAAAAATTATTTTTAATTGTTTTGCAGGAATGTCATCATTGATTAATTATAATAAAATCGTAAAATTAACTAACAATAATAAATCATCATAAATTGATTACCCCACTTCGTCCTAAAGCACCATGCAAAAAAAAAAAAAAAAAGCAGACCACCTCGACGGCATTGCTGGTGGGAATTATGGTTAAGTACTAAGAATCATCATTGGCCAAGATACAACCCTTCCGTAGAAAATACGTTCCGTCATAGATAGTAGGTAGCCAAAACCCACATTTTCTGTGCCCATCATGGTGGTTAAAGCTAACCACCAATCCAGATTCTTTCCATCCTCATTATTGAGTTGTTCCCCGATGGGAGGCTTTGCAAAGATAACATGAACAAAAACAACAACAACAACAACAAAAATTCTTGAGAGTGAATCTAATAAGTGAAACTAAGAAAAGTATTGCTGCGCAATATGAATGTAGGAATTTATGGGACAAAATGCCCATCCAACCTCATTTAGATCAGTGTCTAGGGTCACTGATTCAAGAGATGCTTTTAAATGAAAATAGTAAATTTATTTACAGCAAAGAATAAAGAAAAGACATTAAGAATTATGACAGGACAGGCTATTTACAACAGAGAAAAAAGTATCACCTTTAGATGCCACTAAGGATGAAGCCTAATCAAGTGTTTCATGGCAAAACTACGTTGAGTACTAAATAATCATTATTCGGAGAAAATGACCCTCCCTCTCTCCGTCTGCCGAGCAAATGCTCACAGTTTGCTTTTTTTCAAACTTGACGTCACGCATCTTAGACTTTGGATCAGTGGTATTCAGTGGAATCCTTGGTGCAATCTATTACAATAAAATAAAACTAAATGTGTAGTGGTAATGGCCGGTTATTAAATCTCTACATGAATAACATAAAACATATTACTTAAAGAATTCGCATGAATGAAAATCAGTACTTTTGAAAAGGTTTCTCTTTAATTTTGGAGTGGTGTAAAAAAATGTGATATCTTTTGAAATTGGTGAGTGCAGTCATTCATAATTCCCACCAACATTGCCGTTTCAGTGGTCTAGTCGTGCAAGTTTTTTTTTCCTAGGTGCTAATGGGGATAAACCAGTAAAATTTTGATAAATTTTTATCAAAAATCTAATTAAAGTTTAAAAAATTCACCTTAGTAAACAGTAACTAGCCAAGAAGTAACTATGTGTCAAATTTGGTGGAACTGTATCAAAAGGTTTGCCTGTAAAGAGTTTTGAACAACTTTTTTATCATGCACGTCGCATTATGGCAATACGCTGGAGAATATAGCAATGCATTATGATTATCATGTTTAAAAAAGTATGCTATTTCTTCACTTAGGTTTGTTTTAAGGTAAAATAGAAATCTAATTAATGTACGAAAGCACTTTTCATTTAACAATTCCGAATTATTAAAAGTAAAAAAAATGTAATAATAAAAATTAGATAGGGAATTTTTATACATTCAATATAATGTGTTATATTGAAAGAATAAATGTATAAATTTTTTTTCCAAATTACTATTATAAATATTTATTAAATATTTCAAAAGAAGTGAAAAAGAATTAATTATTTAAATAAAATTCAGTAAATATATGTTAATCTAGAAAACTAGAATTTAAATTAGTCTAATTTTTTTTAAATGCACAGATGAAGTTGATGCAAACTGAAAACGATATTAAACAAATCAGAAAAAGTTAAGAAATAACCCAGTTAAAAACAATTAATAAATTATTAAAATGAATAGAAAAAAAGTAAGACAATAATTTCAGATAAAAAAAAGAAAAAATATAGAAAAAAAAATTCTAGAAATTACTAATACGAAATATAAATAACAGATAATTATAGAAGATAATATACCAGAAAGTTACTTTTTTTAGATAAATAAAAAGGAAGAATCTTTTGAATGAATCAGAAAACAAATGAGAGATGCCAATAGATTTCAAATTTAAATTATCTGGTAATATTTCATGTGCAGGTTGGATCAAATCTCACAGGCATGTTTGAACGATGCTTTTTACTCGTCTTTCTCTTTCTTGCACCTAAAATCAAACATTTTTTAAAAATTCATTTTGATTTATATCTGTGTAATAAAACAAATACTCTTAAATAGCATATATTATGACAAACTGAATCAAAATATATAGTTTCAGGTCACTTTCAAAAGAACTGGATTCAGTATATTTCAAGAAATTTAAGTGCAAAAATAATTTAATGGAGCATGGTAAAACGACAGAAAACTTTTTTTTAACAAGATTTAATCAAAATGATTTACTAGTGAATTTGAAAACAAAAGAATTAATATAAAAATTCCACGCCTTTTCACTTTTGAATAATTGAGTTACTCAAAAAATTAGAAAGCTGTGATTTACTAGCGAACGAGAAAACAAACGAAATAAAACGAAAAAACAAAAACGAATAAACGAACAAACAAATGAAATAAAACGAAGAAACATAAACGAATAAACGAACAAACAAACGAAATAAAACGAAGAAACATAAATGAATAAACGAACAAACATATTCATGATTATTGATTTATGAACCGTTAAACCAATTAAAAAAAACCCTTGATGATTCACCAATTTGAATTGAAAATAAACGAATTAATGCAAAGTTTTCCTGTTTATTTATGAATCATTGAACCAACACAACAAATTAGAACATAATGATATTTTTGCGAGTTTGGAAACAAATGAATTAATAAAAATATTTACACTTCTATTGGCTTATGAATCATCGAGTCAATTAAAAAAAAGATCACGATGATTTACTAGAGAATTCGAGAATATGAAAGTAACTCTAAAAATAATATTCGGGAAAAATTAATGCAACTTGATTTTAATTCGATTATATATAATAATAATAATAATAATAAAATTAGCTCAGCAAAAAGGAACACAACCGAATGAAAACTACAACCAAAAGGAAAAATGAAATGATTGATTTTTAAAATTTAAAATTTTAAACTTGTTTGAATCCGAAATAAATTTTAGTTTCGTTTTTGTTTCTTTTATATAATTTTATTAATTATATTAATTTAGATTTGTTTCATTAATAGGTTCTATTTCATTTAATTTTTGATTTTGTGAACTTTTAGTGTTTAATTCTGAATTAAATTTTAATTTCGATTTCAACCTAATTAGTTTCGTTTTAATTTTTG
>JAPMOQ010042376.1:746958-762126 GCA_026543055.1 Argiope trifasciata | reverse complement strand
TGGCATGGACTCGGTCCTCTGGTGCAACTGAACCGATCATTGACTGGAAATGGTTATGTTCAGCTGCTTGCAGATCACTTGCAGCCATTCATGAACTTCACGTACCCACACAACGATGGGATTTTTATGGATGACAATGCGCCATGTCACCGGGCCAGAACTGTTCGCGATTGGTTTGAAGAACATTCCGGACAATTCCAGCGCATGATCTGGCCACCTAGATCGCCCGATATGAATCCCATCGAGCATTTATGGGACATCATCGAAAGGTCCGTTCGTGCCCAAACTCCTACACCATCCACACTTTCACAATTAAGGACGTCTATACAGACAGCATGGCTCAATATTCCTGCAGAGGACTTCCAACGACTTGTGGACTCCATGACAAGTCGAGTTGTTACACTTCGCCGGGCAAAAGGAGGACCGACACAATATTAACAGTCATCTCATGACTTTTGTCACTTCAGTGTATATATATATATAAACAAAATAAGCCAAGCAAAACGGAACACAACCGAATCAAAACTACAACCAATAGAAAAAATATAATGATTGATTTTTTTAAAATTTAAAATTTTAAACTTGTTAGAATCGAAAATGAATTTTAGTTTCGTTTCCGTAATTAGTTTCGTTTACATGATTTTATTAATTATATTAAGTTAGATTTGTTTCATTAATAGGTTCTATTTCATTTACTTTTCATTTTGTGAACTTTTAGCGTTTATTTCCGAATTAACTTTTAATTTCGATCTAATTAGTTTCGTTTTAATTTTTGTTGACTCAAGAAATGGGTTTTAATTATTTTAATGCTTTTATGGTCGTATATATATATATATATATATATATTAGACGCCCTAAAACTGTATTACCTCAAGTGAATACCTGCTTTACCTATTTGAAATGGCGACTTTACTTTTGTGAATTTTGTGAACCTGAAATGGCTTCACTGGAATCATTTGTACAAGATGCCCAAATTTACTACAAGTAATAAATAAATAAATAAATAAAAATAAAAAAGACGGAGAAACGGATGGAAGCAATACCTTTCGGACGTCTGCTGTTACAACACACTTGTCTGTCCTAGATTAGAAAAATAGGGAATACCTATTCGTTTTAAAAACGTTTCAATTAAAGTGAAAAAATAATTATAAGCATTGTGCTCTTTTTCCTCCCCTGCTTCAGAATTTATGTGGTAGGGGCCTTATAAGGGACAGAGAAGTGAAAGACCTTATAGATTATTAAACTTCTTTGTTTCGCGAAGGCCTTATATTGAAACGGTTGATCGATTACTTTCTCTTATACTTAATTCAGAGAAGGTATTGTAATTGTGCAAAAATTCGAAAGGGAAATTTTGACGAATCTCCACATTTTAGACCTTCCTGAGTTTGAAAAACACTTTTTCGGCAAATATTTGCATATTTGTGAGAAAATAACTGAAAAACGATTTGAATTAGACAGTTGAGATTTGGAATATGGTCTTTAAATTAAATTTGCAGATTTTTATCAAATTTTGACTAAAATCTGTTCTCGCGTTCTCTTGTACTCGATCAGCTGGATTGATATATTTTCTCGGAAAGGATTTTTCTTTCAAAATTTGGTAGAAATTTGCAATTTGTGCAAAGATTATGTAAAAAAAAATTATAGCTTTCCTCAAAGCAATTTGAGTTATTGTTTTCACAGACAGAAGAAATTACGAGAAATAAAAGTGCTTTTCGGACTTAGAAAAGTCCAAAACGTGGAAATTCGCTAAAATTAATTTTTTTTATGATTCCAAAGATTCACTTCGTATACTTTGTATGCGAGAAAATAAAAGGAATTCTGATAAAGAGATATAAAAGTTGCTAAAATAAAGCGCCAAAGGAAAAATTGTAGTAAAATATATATCTTTCTTATTTTGATAAATAAATAACTCGTACTATTTTATACGTTTTACACTTTTTGTTCATAACATTATAATACTTCTGTTTTTTTTTTATGTGCATCTTTTATGCAGCCAATTATATCAAAAGAAAAACAGTCATGTTTAAAAAAGGGTGTAATTAAAAAAATTTCCTCATCGTTTAATTTTTAAGTTAAACCTCAACTGAAAACATAACAAAATTTATTAAATGCGTGAATTTTACCTAATCTACACATCATGTAAAAATACAAATTTTCATAGTTCAATCTTCATATCTTAATCATCATTGATAGAAAACAAAATTTATTAAATGCGTGCATTATATCAAATCTATAAATTATGTAAAAGACCAATTTTTCAAGTTCAATCTTCATATCTTGATTATCAATGATAGACAAAAATGACAGGAGGAAATATTAGCAATGACAATGGATATTTTGAGTTTTATTTCAGCGAGGATAAAAATAAATTAATGTAAAATATGCTTAAAATGCTTCTTAAAAATTTTCTTTCCAGAATCTGGAAGACAAAGGTAAATATCTAAATAAATATTTATAAACTCTGAAATTATATAAAAAACAATGGAATATTGAATGGATAGACAATTACAGATAATGACTTCATTGTTTTGGTTTTATTCAAAATAAATAACATTGAGGTAAGAAAGAATATAAAAATAAAATGTAAACAAGTTTTTTAAAAAAAATTTAGAATATATTATTGAAAAGTCATGTAATTTTTAAACAAATGCCAAAAGATTGTCCCATCCGACGAAACTAAAAAATTTTTCACTTGCATTTTAAACATATCTGAAAAAATAAGTATCGTTTGCAATTATTTTTCGATTAAATTAAGAGAATAACGATTTATGGTAATATTTAAGAATTAAATGTTTAATTTTTCAATTAACTGAGAAAAACATAATTTACATTTCTCAATTTTGAAGTCGAGATCTTCACTTTATGTATTGAAATAATAGCAAAAACGTCATCCGTTTTTCTTAAAATATTTATATTAAACTTTTAATGGTTGGCATCATTTTTCATAAGTAATTTTTTTTAGTAATGTAATAGATATGAAATCAACTTATCGATAAATTAACAAAAGATTCAGAAAACGATGCTCATTTAAAATATACTTTTAAATAACAAAATATACAGTTATAGTATAAAATGTTTAAAATAATATGCAGAAATTGATTTTGAATGTAAAAACTGTTACAGAATATAATTCAAACCACTATACATTAAACCTTTACAAGAATTTACTTGAATTTAATTTAGGCTTTATTTAGATAAATGTTATATCTATTTAGTATATCGGTTGATCGCTATAAAAGTTAGTTTTATTATAAGCATTTTCTCAGGTTAACAAAATATTAATCAAATCATTCCGAAAATATTTATTCGCATATAAAAACGAAGCCTACTTTCGAAGAAAAAATAATATGTCAAATTTCAATTTTATATTACTGACAGTTAAGGAAATTTCGTGATTAATGAAAAAATGATCGATCTTTAGTTTTTTATTTACATATATCTACATGAAGAAAATAAAAATTAAAAAAATAATTTGATTTATTTAAAGGATGAAATAAAAGCAAAACAAATATACTCATAGTCTCGTTTCCAAGATAAAGATTATAGTAAAATGCTTTCAAATTTTCTGGATTTTTCTAAAAGCTGATCATTTTTGTGTAACGCTGACAGTATTTCTTTCTGCTCGTTTATTTCTATTTAATTATTATTTTTCAAGTCATTAAACTTTAATTCAAATGAGTCTTAACAATTTTAAAATAAAGAAAGAGAGTAATTGAAGAAGTTTTAGTTTTTGTTTCACAACAGCAATATCAATCTTAAAAATGGATCCAAATTAGAGACTGGAAATTATTTTTCATTTATTTTTCAACGATAAGGTTATGAAAATATCAACCACAACCTCTGACATAATGGCCCATCTGCGAATTCTCCCGAGAATTTTACATTCTTTATAACATATTCCAAGTTGATTAAAATACGGTCAAAATTGCTCTCGTTGTCGTGTTAACAATATAACACTTACAAAGATTTTTACAAACATACATAAACTTTATGAAGAAGGGTAGTTTTGGGTTTAGTTTAGTTAGATTAACGCCTCGTTTTAAATCAACTCTAGAGCTATTTTGAACCATGGTCAGATGTCGAAAACGACGCCTGAGTAGCGACCCTCTTCCCAAACGACCACATCACAACAGAGGGAGGATGTTTGTCTCCATTGGATTTAACGTGCACTGTACCGGCTTAAACGACAGTTCTTCGTAGAAAGCGGGTCTCGAACTTGAAACCTTCCGGTTCTGAAGTTGAGATCATACCACCAGGCCACCACGGCCCATGATTGGCCTTGGGTTCTACGGTTATGATCGGTGTGGGCTTGTTAACATTTTTTCGAAGTCGTATTATAAGAACTACTGCAGTATACAGTCTTACTCTAATAAATCTCTCTAAAAACAATTATATTTGGAGGAACAATTGTGCGTCAAAATATTTTCATCATTGAAAATTTTCTTTTTAGAATTTTATAAGAGGATGCAAAGAAATTTAAGTTAATTCTACATTACCATTAGAAGTTATCATGGGAGAAAAACAAACAAACAAACAAAAAAAAACAAGATTTCCTTTACATTTTAATTGAACAAAATTGTAACTAAAAGCTAAAAAAATTGCTTCGAGGATTACATTCTCATCTTTCAAGGTATATGCATATATACGCCAAGTTTGTTAATTAAAAAAAATCAAGTAGTTGGATCAGTACAACCCCAACAAATGCATATACACTCACGTACGCGCACACATACACCGATATATATTATTCATAAACAGTTCAATTATTTCCCACGCTACGCTATACATTCATGAAACACCCGACTGAAGACATTTCTAAAGAGATTTTTTTTTCTCGGATACGAAATATGTGAAAGATTCATCAAGATTTTTTTGTTTTTTAAATGCCTACGGGTTTTTCAGGGCTCCTGCTGCAAGGACAAGGACAGAAATCTTCTCGAAAATGATAAATCTCTCTTTCTTTTTTTGACATTGGGATTAGAAATGTGGTTCGTAAAATTACATCGTAGATTATAGGTCACTGGTGTTTTCACACGATTTCTTCTTCAGGGAATTTTACTTTTTTAAACTAGAAAGTATTTTGGAAATATTTATGAAAAATTTTCTTAAACGATTAATTTTATATTGAAGCAAATAAATAAATGAAATCTAATGGAAGTAGTCAAGATATCGAAAGAGAGAATAGGTTCAGAATTATGATGAATAATTTTTTATTTCTGCCATAGCCTCTTGTATTCTTTTAAAAATGATGAACTCTTCCAGTTTATTGTTTTATCTCATGCAAAGCACAACAAATAAATAAAATATTAAAATTATCGAAAATTCATATCCTGAAATTTTTATCATATTCCTCAAAGTTTTTATTTCATTTGTCGAATTCGTATCATTATAATCTTTTTAAAATTTTAACCAAATGCGAAAACTGTTTTCGTGAGGTAATATTTTTGTAAGATTTTCAATTTTCACTGGTAAGCTACAAGTATTAACGTTTGACAATGGTTAAGCTTATAATCGCAATAGATTAAATTTTGTTTGAGGCCTATTTGTCGATTTCTTTTATAACTTTTTTTTTAAATCTCTGAGCATATAGATTTTTTTATGAGTCCTACCCAGATAATTTCTAATAATATTTTTCGGCTACTTTAATAAGAGGAACCCTTGCAGCTGTAAAACAACTAAATGAAATAGTCTTAAATGCTCACTTAGTGATTTGTTTAGGGCCGTGGTGGCCCGGTGGTAAAGTCTCGGCTTCGGAACCGGGGGGTTAAAGGTTCGAGACTCGATTCCACCGAAGAACCGTCGTGTGAGGGGGTCTGTTGCACGTTAAATCTGTCAGGCCAAATGTCCTCCCGCTGGTGTGGCGTGGTGTGGAGAGGGGGGTGCCAGTTCAGGTGTCGTCCTCGTCATCTGACCGTGGTTCAAAATTACGAGGTCCGTCCCAAAATAGCCCTCGTGTTGCTTTAAACGGGACGTTAATATAACTAAACTAAACTAAACTAAACTAAACTAAACTAATGAATTGTTTACACTTGATTGTTGCCATACGATAATATTTAATACTAGTAGAATTTGTGCGACGTATATGTTAGCACATATATATATGTAATAATATTTTTGTTTATAATAGTTTGAATCTTAATTAGTTTCCTAATTTTTATCTTAATTTAGCCCATATTCATTTTATTCGAAAATCATCTCTTATTTCCTAATGCAATTTACATATTTTGTTTGATTATTTTAACAAGCGCTCTAGAAAACTGATAACTTCAACATTTTCTTACGCTTTTTAAATATTTTTTAAAAAATAACTAAGATTCCCTTTCCTTAGTCCATACATGATGAAAAATCCCTATCAAAATCACATAGTAAAATCACTGAAGGGGAAAACTTACGGTCTTATTTCGCTATGTAAATAGACATCAGTTCTTTCCAGTATAAATTGTGACTACTGGATAACATAAATAAAAGTTAATGTTTCAAAGTCTTCTTTCGGCAAGTCTTTGAAAAATATATTATATATTTTACGTACTACGCTTATATATACAGTGGGTAAAAAAAGTTTCCGTACGCAGATACGAATGCAAATCAAAGCTTAATTTGTCACACAAAATTCATAATGATAAAAATGAAAACTTAAAAATGAGTTAAAACTAATAGTAATTAATATTTATTCATGTTAAAAGGATGATAATACTGACAAAATTAAATAATAAATCTTAAAAAACTCAAAAAATGCCGTAAACATGGAACAAAAAAGTCTCCGTACAGTGCCCTAGCACACGAAAAAAGTTTACAAAAATGCAAAATACTTTTAACAAATATACATTTAATGATCAGTGGGCCCTTATTTGGTCTTTATCACCTCTTTTAGTCGTCGAGGCATTACCCCTACAAGTTTTTTTGTTGTTTCTGGAGAAATATTACACTAAATACTACTAATGGCACTTTTGAGCTCAACTTTGTCTTTTATGTCATAATTTTTAAGTTGTCGGCCAATTTCTTCCCACAAATGTTCAATGGGGTTTAAATCGGGGGACTGGGGAGGGCTATGAAGTTGTTGTTTAACATGGTAAAGGCACCACTCTTGGCAAATCTTAGAGGTGTGTTTAGGATCGTTGTCCTGCTGAAAAGTAAATCCAGTTCCAAGAGATAGTTTCTCTGCACTGGATAACACATTTTGTTTAAGAATATCCAGATATCCATATAGATCCATATTTCCCTCGATTAACTGCAAATTTCCTACTCCAGAAGCACTCATACACCCCCACACCATGACGCCACCACCACCGTGCTTCACAGTTCAGCATAAATTCTTAGTTAGCAGTTGTTCGTTTGGTTTTCTCCACACCATAATTTGGCCATCTGATCCATGAATGTTAAATTTTGATTCCTTGCTAAAAAGAATGGATTCCCAAAAAGATAACGGCTTGCTTACATTCTTCTTTACAAATTCGAGGCGCTTTTTCCTGTTGCACAAACTTATATAGGGTTTCTTCCGGACCGCACGTTCATGATAACCACTTTTTTTAATGACATTTCTCACGTTTTGAGTTGGGACTTTAATATTGTTACTAACCATTAAATCAGCTGCCAACTTCGGTGCACTAATTCGTGGATTTTCTTGAACTTGGCGTAAGATGTTTCTTTTATGCACGCGATTTAATTTTGATGGCCTCCCGGATCGATCCCTATCCTCAAGTGAATGAAGTTTACGATATCTTTCAATGATATATTGTACAGTAGACTTCGATTTTTTAATCCTTTCTCTAATCCTTTTCATGGATTATCCATCATTTCGCAATTTAATCTCTAATTCCCGAATAGCTCTGGGAACTTCCATTTTGAGACGATCAAGAACAAATTTGAACTCAACAGCTGTCGAAATATTGTTTTCTTATCAGTGATTAATTTTCTGACGTCAAAGATTTACTGCGGATCTGTTTTCAACACTTCAGAAAGAATTTGCATAACGCGTACGGAAATTTTTTTTGCACTGCAATTTTCAATTTACATTAGATATTGCAAATAATATGCTTTTCCCGTTTTTTAAAAATGAAAATTTATAAAAATCTCTTTATATAGACTTATACTAAACACATATAGACAGTATTTAAAGAAAAAATGCAATACTTTACAAATTATGCTCATTTATTCTTAAATTTAGTGACCGTACGGAAACTTTTTTTACCCACTGTATGTGTTTGTGTCAAACTTTGTCATATTTAATCCTAAATATTGTTTGCATATATATTGCATCCTATATATGGTTTGCATAGATTACCCACTGACTTATTGCTTATAAAATCAATCAATTATTATTCCTTAAATTTTTATTAAAAAATATTTGCTTTTCATTATTATTATTATAATTTATTGATTATTTATTAAAACTGTTAAATTTTAAAATAAAGTTATTCTTCTATTATTGGCTTAAAAACTTTTCCTTTCTATACCCGATATTAAAGTATTTTGCTTAAATCGAAATTCTTGAAATATCGGTTTTAATGTTTAATTTTATGCGAGTAGATGTGTTTCAAATAAACAGTACCATCTTTGTTTAGACAAGGTCACTCCTGGGGAGGGGGCAAAATTTTCCTTGAATGAATGCAAATTGTGTTTACACAAGGAAAGCAGATGGTTTGAAATATGTTTTCGTCTGAATATGTCTGACAAACAATTTTATATAATAATAAATATAGTTGGCTTTTCTGAAGGAAATGATTTGCATAGAAAGTAGATATTTTGCCTTCTTCTAGACATTATATATAATAGAATTGGTGTCAATTTAAATATTGACTACCATTAGTTGAAATAAAATTACTTATAAATATTTTATTATTTTGCTCATTATTTTTACAGGAACTTTTATTAAACGAATTGAAAATTGAATTTTTGGCTAAAACACCGTATATCTATTTTTCAAACTCAATATTTATTTCTAAATAGTTTTCTTTATCAATCTATTTGTATTTTAGTTCTACTTTTTTTACTTTAGGTAGCTTTTGTTCATATTTATAATTGCATTTTTTATATTCCAATGCTATTTTATGTTTTTAATCGCTACAATTTCAAAATCAAATTTCGAGTAAAATGCTGTGAAAAGATTCATAAATTAATATCTAATATGCAGTATTTAGGTCTAAACTTAGTGTTGAGTTTTTTTCAATATTTTCTGTAGTTCTTGAATGACAAAATAAAAAATCAGAATAAGCAACAAGAATTTAAAAATCGTTTGCAGTTATTTTAATGTTTATGAATAAATACTAAACGAAATTGAAAATTTCATGTTATTTTTCAGTTTAAAGACAGTATTTAGAAACTGGATTGAAATTTAAATTATTTTTTAGTTCAGGAGCTAGTTGACGTATTTATTAAATTATATGAAATATTTTCAAGAAATCATTTTATAAATTTCTTAATGGCTTTTGTTTTGTCTCTTTTTAGTATTAAAAATTAATTAAAAATAAAATTTTATTTTTAAAAACACTTTTGTTAGGCTTTTATCCAAATGGTATTTTTTTCATTGTAAAAATTTAAAATGTATTTTCTAAATTTTTAAAAAATTCAACCTTAACATAGTTAACATGCTGCTTTAAATAAACAAATAGTTGAACTGATTTTTGAATTTTGGTTTTAAAAATTAAAAGATATAGTGGAGAATCTGAGTGGTGAAGATATTCAGGACTATTTTTAGAATTAGAGATGATATTAAAATGTTATTTGATGCATTAATACATTATTTTATTACACGAACTCACGTAAGCAAGCTCCTTTAACTCACGTAAGCAAGAAACTAAAATAATTTTTGATTTTTTATATAAATATCCCCAAAAATTTAGGTGAAATTAATTTAGACTGATTCAGACTGATATCTATTATTCTTGACATTTAGAGCTGAAATTATTTTATCATTTGAGATTAATATATGACGGGTACATTTAGTGAATGACATTAAATGTTTAACAGGATTAGAGCTGAAATAAATAAATTAGTTGACTTTAAAAAAATTATATTACATGAATGAATATACTAAACAACTAATTAAAATAGTTATTTTTATTTTTAATGAAAAAATTTATAATGGTTGATACTAATCTGATAATGAAGACATTGCGAGCCGTTTATGAAAATGCTAAAAAAGTTTATTTATAATTTAGTTGATTGTGATAAAAATTTAATTACATGGGAAAATAAATTCAAAAACGCAAAAAGTTAAAATTATTTTTCATGGGAAAAATTACTTAATTAATTGGGATAATTAAGATAGATAATGAAAACATTAGCTGTGATTTGAGATTATTCATTAACTGAAATTTGAGTTTATTATGTTGACTTTGGAAGAAAATTTTAAAATATGAATAAAAATGAATGAATATAGTTAGCAACTAATTAAAATAGTTATTTTTATTTTTAATGAAAAAATTAATAAAGTATGATTGATACTAATCTGACAATGAAGATATTGCTAGCCGTTTATGAAGATGCTAAAAAAAGTTCATTTATAATTTAGTTGACGCTGATAAAAATTTAATTACATGGTAGAATAAATTCAAAAACACAAAAAGTTAAAATTATTTTTCATGGAAAAATTACTTAATTGGAATAATTGAGATAGATAATGAAAACATTATTTGAGATTTGAGATTATCAATTAACTGAAATTTGAGTTTATTATGTTGACTTTGGAAGACAATTTTAGAATATGAATAAAAGAACACACATAGTATAATTGCTAAAACAATAAATTAGGTCCCATCTATACGTCTTGAAATAATTGTGAACGACAAACTACGATAGCTATAAGTAATATTTTGAGTTATCCTTTGCTGTTATATCCAATACAATCTGTTCTCAAAATTAAATCGTTGTACACAAGCTAAAAAAAAATAATAATTAATATCAACCACAAGTTGATTTCTTGTAGGCAATCAAAACAAGACCACTTCTTCACTTGTATCATTCATTAAAGAGGGATTAAGGAGCAGACACATAAATTCATGTCACCTCTGGCAGAACACGCCTGATTGCCAATTCTTATTGCAAAATTCCATTCTTTCGGTCAGGGTTAAAACCCTCGCCTTCATCAGAGAACCCCTTTTTTTGTCAAATGCACACAGATCATCAGGGGGGGGGGGTTGAGATTTATCTATTATCAATTGCAGTAGTGTTGCAAGAACTTTAAACTTACGCGCATCTAGAAAAGTCAATAGGTTCTGACGTCAGTTCGTTACGGACCAATAGCATTGCAGGAAACGAATTCGCGGTTATCGTTTGTTTTAGAAAAAGTGAAAAGTAGTTTAGTGTTCAGAAATCTTCCATTGAGTCAATTTCTTTTAAAATTTTTTAAATGATAGATATTTTTTTAAATTTTAATATATTAATTGTTGAAGATTATTTGATTTCATAAAAAAGTTTTGAAAGGAGAAATTGTGGGAAGTATGTTAATTAATATCTTTAAACAGGTGAGATCTTTTATTTTTATTTTTTAAATGGATTTTTAAGAAAACAATTTTTAATTTCTCTCTATTTTTTTTTAATATTTCATGTTGCATTGCATTAATTCTGTAAATAAATGAAGTTATTTCTTGAATTATTTATAAAATAAATAATAAAAGTCCTTGAAATAACATATGTTTGAAAAAATAATACCTCCGAAATCATAATGCATCTTTTTATTTCCATTCTGAAGTTAATTAGTTAAATAATAATTTAAATTTTTTTCAGTCTTAATTTCTTCAAATATAGAATAGTATTTCGAAAAGTAGTTTTTAGAATTTATATAACATAAATATTATTTTCCGAAAATTAAACAATTCGGAAACACATTTTGTTTTGCAGCTTTATAAATGTACTCCAATTTCCATTATTAAAAAATGATATACAGATAAAAAAATCAGTTGAAGCTATTTTTTGCAGAAGGTTAAGTATTTACTATAAAAAACAACCAAAAATGAAAAAAAAAAATTAATTGGTTAAAAATTATGATTGATTACTTTTTTAAAAGTGTATATCAACTGAAATTAACTCGATGCTTTGGTTTATTTTCAAAAATAGTTGTGAATAATTGTAATTTCGTCTCTTAGATAGATTTCGTTATATTTAGTAGATAATATAATATTCAACGAATATTCTTTGGAAGCAATGAATTGTGTAGTTACTAGTTATACTGTGCTGAGATATGATTATTTTTTTATTGCTTATATTCATATAATTGTATAATTTGCATACGATAACTACATTTAGATTATCATTATTTCAAACATGAAAGAACATTTTTCTCAGAAATCAAAAGAATGAATTAAATCTTTAATGATTTTAAAAACCAAATAGCTTTGAAAATTGCTAAGTAATTGCAACAAATTTTTCAATATAAATAAGTAAAATACTGAAATAAATAAAAACATTTCTAGCAAAAAAACCCTTTTTGACAAAAATATTCTTAAAACTTAAATCGAAAATTGTTACTAATCATTTAAAAACCAAACAATGAATAAAAATTATTAAACACATTTTTTCACAATTTCTATTTTTTAATCTATTGAGGTAGCCATCTTCTAATATCAGGAAAAGCTAAAGAACCAATCAACCAATTTTAACCACAGATTGATTTAACCAATTTTTATAAATCTTTTGATCTTATATAAATTTTTACCCCTTTCATTACAATTCTGTTCCAATCGGCTGTTCAAATTTGATTTTGGTGAGCTGCTTTAATGTTGTGAGGAGTGTAGAATGTAATGCGATGAGAACATTGATGATAACCCATTTTGTGTCCAGAATCTCTGATTTGAAATTAGCCTTCCAGTAAAAATTTGTATGGCCGGTTGAGCCGAGTTAGTAGTGAAAAGGTTAATGGGTATCTAAATTTTATCGGTAATTTCAAAAATGATAATAACAATAAAATATTTTAATACGTAACTTTAACAAATAGTTCAAAGCAATTTTAATGTAGCAACTATACAATAAAAATGAACAGCAAAATAAAATAAATAGTAATTTTCACATGCAAAACTAACATTTTTTTAATGTTATGCTTAAGATTTTTTAAACAGAGAGCGAACCCTTCTTTATAATTAAATATATGACAACAGTAAAATTCTACTATGAATTAAAGCATTAAAAAGTATTTACTTATGAATAATAAGAACACATGTTATGGATGATGTTAGCAGCACAGATTAAATAAGAAATAAAAGCTGCTTAGTTTTGATTTCGAATGAAGCAAAATCTATTCGAAATTGAGTCACTTTTACGTCATTTTTAAAAATCAAAACTCAGAGAAAATTTTGAATTAAAATCGATTCGAATTAGCACACGAAATTCAAATGAATTTTTCACTGTGCATGATTTAATTTCATAAAAGCTCGAATTAATTATGGACCACTCTTTGAAATTATGAAAAAAATGTTTTGATTCTAACAAGAATATGATTATTTATCATTTACTGTTCATATTGTCTTTATAGTTTAAATTTTTTGATAATTGGCTCCAAGCAAATTTTAAAATGAGAGTTTAAAAAAACACACGATCATTCTTACAAGCATATGTAATTAAATTTCCAGAAAATTCATTTAAAGAAACTAAAGTTTATTCGAGAGAAATTACAAATATACATAAAAACAGAAAAAAAAAACAAAGACATAAAACAGAAAAGAAAATTGTAGAAGACTAATTTATTCCATTATGTTTTCAATATAATTTCATTTACCAGGCCAATAACGAACAGAACATTCACATAACAAAATCTAAAATCAACCATTTTAAAAACAGTTAAGGAATGGCCAAATTATTGCAGTGTTTTAATTGGCCAAATGTTTGAAGTCATTAGAACCAATTACATAATTAATAAAAAAATGTAATTTAAAATATTTGTTGATTTCTAAATTATTCAGTTTTTTTTGTTGAAATTTTAATAATTTTTTTTATTCATCACTCAGCATATATTATATACGTATATAACGATATATTTGTCTAATTTGAGTCTTAATTAATTTCCAAATATTTATTTTAATTCAACCCATATTAACTTCATTCTAAAATGTTCTCTTATTTCCTGAGCCAATTCCTACATTTTGATTTAATTAATACTGCACGCGCTCTATAAAACTGTTCATTTCAGCAGGTTCTAACATTCTGAACGAAGAGGTGAAAATCCCTAATGTTTGCTACCTTTTTTTAAAAGTGCTTAAATTTCCCTTTCCTAAGTCAACCCGCGGCAAAGAAATCCGTTTTGAAATTTCATCATAAAAATACTGAAGGAAAAATTTCGAAATCTTTTGCTCTTGAATCGCGATGCAAAATGATGCCCATTTTATCATCGCTTCACGCACATAAAATGCTTCCCGTAATGAAATAAACCGAAGTTTCCTCTATTTGGCCACGACATTAAACACACACACACACACAAACACACACACACACACACACACACACACACACACACACACACACACACACACACACACACGCACGCACACGCGCACGCACGCACACGCACACTCACTCACTCTCTCACACACACTCACACTAACACACACACGTGCGCACGCACGCACATGCACACACGCGCGCACGCACTCGCACACACGCACATATACAGTTACTTCGAAGGAGGGGACTTAGAGACAATCACAGAGCCGATTTCTTTCATTTATATTTCCAATTAAAACTCGTGATAGCTAGATAATCTATCAATGTTCTATTCTCTCTTTAACAGGTGTTGAGTTTCAAGTGAACCCAAGAGAAACTTTGGTAGAGCCGGAAATGCAACAATTAGAGCAATTTAGATAATCTTATTCGCCAATCGCGATTTAGTGACTTAAATATATTTAACGAAACAGAATGTTCAGTTTATTTATTGAGCAAGTATAATAACTTTTGATCGTCTAAATTTGAAGTGTTTTCTTTTTTTTTTTCATCATAGTAAATAATGTTCATCACATTTGGCTGACATACTTAAACTAATATTTGTTTTCTGATAAGGTGGGATATATAGGGCCATCGAAGGCACTTAGTTTTTTTTATTTTGGAATATATATTAGTTAAAGTATTAGTATAAATTATTTATTCAATTCTTTTGAACTTATATTTCTTATCCGAAAAAGGGAAATTTTGCATATGGGATGTTTTGATATATATTGACCTTTTCATATATATATATATATATAT
>JAPMOQ010042376.1:736609-746858 GCA_026543055.1 Argiope trifasciata | reverse complement strand
CTATATATATATATATATATATATATATATATATATGAAATGAAATACATTTGAATGAATCAGGATTAATAAAATATTATTTTTTCTTCTTTTGTTTTTCAGATGCTTGTATGCTGCTGATTACCATGATATTACATAACTAAGATCTGTTTACATCTTAGAATTACGGAAAATTTCTATTTGAAAGAAATAAGAAAAATATTAGTGAATGAAAACTTCGTATAATTTGAAAAAAGCGTCATGAATGTATTAAAAGTTTCTTTCCCAGTCGTAATTATTCTCACATGTGTAGTGAAATCTTCCAAACCCGAGGTGACACAAATACCTGCATACAAAGTCACAACAGAGACAATTACGAAATTGAAACAAGAGGACTTGATTGTGAAGAAATGGAAAGATGCTGATAGGGCAGCCAGAAAGTTCTCTTCTATGCTTGTTAAGAACATTTTCCCGTTTGCTGTGAACTCTTTGGGAAGCATTAATTTATCGACTTCGTGCTCTAGAAGTCTCATGAAGTTTTTGACTGGAGTGAAACAGTTGAAACTCTGGGCATTTAGAAGTAAGTATTTTTGAATTTATTTATTTCTAGCTTATTTTGGAGTCGAGATAGCCTGGTCGGTAGGTAGTTGGATTCGTTTTCCATAGGTTGGGAGTTCGAACTTCAGTTTTGAGATTTATCTTCTTATGAAACATCTCATGGAGCCCTTATGTTAAAACGATCACCATAGACCACTGAGGCGACTTTTGTAAAAAAATATCTATCCAGGAAATACATTTTATTTGTTAAATTCAAGGCCAGGATAGCCTGGTTGGTAGGGCGTTGGACTCATGTCCGTTAGGTTAAGAGTTCGAATCCGCCAGCCGAAGACTCCACGTGTGTGGTGACTGACACACTTATAGATCTGCCGTGGTCACAAAGTCCTCCATGTCGAGAGTAATACCACTGAGGATGCTGATTCTTAAGTGATCATTCTCTGATCCAGGTCCAAATTACGATCTGTGGATGAGTGAATGAAAATGTATGAAGGAAGTAGACCCAGTACTAAAGGTTTTGAGTAGCTAACTCGTACTCTTGGTCCTAGATGACGCTACTGAAAAAACAAGAGAATGTACAACTCGAATGAAATCGCAATAGCTCTTTAGTCAGTGGGCTTGTCAATGGTAGTGCCATTAGAAGCAACAATATTAGTTTATTTAATAAAGATTATGTTTTCATACTTCCAGTCAATAACAAGGTAGGGTACCTCGTAATTGAGGACGAGAAACTACCGGTGTGATGGTTAGTTCTCACCACCCTTATGAGTACACGCAAGGCTCAACTTAGCCTAATTGAGACCAGAGGCAAAAACTTCCTGGTAGGCTCCCCTCTGCTTCATTACTTCAGCAATAAAAAACTGTGCATAGAACTTGTCTGTGGTATTTTTCGTTAATTAATTCAAAATTCTATTTAAACTTAAAGCTAAAAACACTCTTAGCCTTAACTCGAAGTACCACATTTAACCATTGAATTTAAAAGGCAATATGAAAAATTGCTAAGGAAAAATTTATATTAGAATGCTTTCTACAACTATCGTAAGATTTTGCCTATAAGAGAAACTTCTACATCTCCTAAACTAAATATGATTACATTTTCAAATGAAAAATAATTCAAAGTTCTCAAGAGTTATTTTCATATGCAGGTTTATTTAACTATTTCTTGCATTTATTGCATACAAAAAAAAAATTTCATTATTTAAGAAAGGTAATTATTTTATCAATCTCATTTTATTCTGATAAATTTTGGGATATTAAAGCTGGAATATTTATTCTAACAGAATGAAAAATATAAAAATCAATTCATTATTTAAATCCCAATTAAAGGAGGATTTAAATGCGCATGCATTAAAGCTAAACTTTGCATCTAACATGGGTATATATTTATATTTAATTAATTATTGCATGCAAAACTTAAAAGAAAAGCTGGAGGGAGAATGCCTCTTAATTTTATTCTTTTTCTGTCTTTAAAAAACAATGCCCTCTAGTTGCAAAAATTTATATTCTTGCTGACATTAGGGCGAAATTCAGCTAAATTTCCGCAATTTTGATGGCCCAGTTAAGCCAATCAGAAGCCGGTATTTTTGTAAATATATCGCATTTTGCGATATGCAAAAATACGGGATTTTGATTGGTCAAATTTGCTTATCATAATTGAAGAAATTTAAATGAATTCTGCCCTAGAAAGTCATTGATTT
Source organism: Argiope trifasciata (assembly GCA_026543055.1). Lineage (NCBI taxonomy): Eukaryota > Metazoa > Arthropoda > Arachnida > Araneae > Araneidae > Argiope > Argiope trifasciata. The sequence goes on along the minus strand of JAPMOQ010042376.1, from coordinate 744,627 downwards.
ACAAAATATAGCTTTTTTTTTTATACTTAAGATTAATGGAGAAACTAACATAAAACTGACGGATTTTACACTGTATTGATATTCTGTTTAAAAAATGTTCATTTAAGAAGGAAATGTAAAATAAACTTTATATTCGATATAAACATAATAACTGTCTCGCATGCAGCTGCTTTAGTCTGATTTTGGGTACACGGAAAGTTAGGGATCTAACTCCTCCCATATATGACGGGACGTACTTCCTTCGGGAAGTGTTGTACCGTGGTCGTTGATGGCCGTTAGGATTCAACCGCAGTACCCACCAGTGTTGCTGTTATAGCAGCCCGTCATTTAAGTTTTTCCATGTGCCTTCCAGCGGGTCGGAATTAGTCAGTTAATGATTATGTTTACTTCCTCGTATACATAGTACAAAAAAAAAGTACTATAAAAAACAATGCCCTCTAGTTGCGAAAAATTCATATCCTTGCTGACATTAGGGCGAAATTCAGCTAAATTCAGCCAAATATTTTCGAATTCGAAACTTTTACAAATCTCCACGATTTAGAGTTTCTCTGAATTCGAAAAACATATTTTTGGAAACTGTCAGGCTGTCCGCGTCAAAAATACACTGATGGAAAAAAAATCCCAATACTAGGAAGGAGCAGTGCTAGATAAACGAAATTTGGTAGGCGTGTTTATACATCTGAAAGATGACGTCGATTCAAATTTCGAGCTACGCGCGTATGTGTGGCGCTAGTAGCGACACTATGAACATGCAAATGAGGCTTGCTTTAAATAAGCGCTGTAAGGTTCGTGACCGTTATTTACAGTTGAGATTTGACGGAGTGGGTTAATGTTAGTCAAGGATGCCTCTGAGAAGACGAAGAAGCCATTATCAACAGCTCACTGAGTTTGAACGAGGCCGTGTTGTAGGGCTACGAGAAGGTGGGTTTTCTTTCCGCGATATTGCTGAAAGACTTGGCAGAAATGTATAAACTGTGCATGAGTATTGGCGGCAATGGTCAAGGGAAGGTACTGCCTCAAGAAGACCAGGTTCCGGGCTGCCACGTGGTACTACTGAGAGGGAAGACCGTCGTATTCGGCGTATGGCTATGGCTAATCGTATTGCGTCTGCAGCTGAAATTCGAGCTGCAGTTGGCACCACCGTGACACAACGAACTGTTACAAATTGGCAACTTCAAGGACAGCTCCGAGACAGACGCCCTGTACAGTGCATTTCACTGACTCCAAACCACTGCCTTTTGCGACGTGAGTGGTGTCAAGCTAGAGCTCATTGGAGGACGGAGTGGAGATCTGTTGTGTTTTCTGATGAAAGCCGGTTCTGCTTTGGTCGCAGTGATAGCCGTTTGTTGATTAGAAGGAGGCCAGGTGAACGTCTGCTAGTGACCTGTCTGCGGCCTAGACACACAGGAATTACTCCTGGAGTTATGGTTTGGGGAGCAATTTCGTATGACAGCAGGAGCACTCTCGTGGTTACCCCACGCACCCTGACTGCAAATTTGTACTCAGTCTAGTGATACAACCTGTGGTGCTGCCATTCATGAACAGCATTTAAGGGGGTGTTTTCCAACAGGATAACGCTCGCCCTCATACCGCTGTTGTAACCCAACATGCTCTACAGAGTGTCAACATGATGCCTTGACCTGCTAGATCAGCAGATCTTTCTCCAATCGAGCACGTATGGGACATCATTGGACGACAACTCCAGCGTCATCCACAACCAGCATTAACCGTCCCTGCATTGACCGCCCAAGTGCAAGAGGCATGGAACTCCGTCCCACAAACTGATATCCGACACCTGTACGACACAATGCATGCATGTTTGCATGCTTGCATTCAAAATTCTGGCGGTTACACCGGTTACTAATGTACCAACATTTCACATTTGAAATGGCTCTTCTCGCCAATGGCTCTACCTGTGATCTTGAAACTTTAATCAATTAAATATGTTACCTAGAAAAATGTATTCCTAAAATTTCATTACTGTACAATAATTTTTTCTTGGTGTTGGGATTTTTTTTCCATCAGTGTAATTCAAAAACACTTTGCGTTAAGCGGATGAAATTTGGTAAACAGTCTTTATACCAAATGTTTAGATTACTAACAAATTTTGAGCACGATTCGGCCTTAGGAAAGTTGTCCATTCGTTTGTTCGAATATAAGTTAAAAAGATTTAAAAAAAGACAAAACGAAGTGAGTTAAATCGATAAAATTCAGTACGCAGATTTAACATCTATAGTGTGGGCATTTACCTAATTCTGAGATAAATCCACAAGAGGATTGATTGTGTTAGTAGCAGTTGTTTCTGTACTTTTAGAAACATGTAAACGCAATGATTTAAAAAAGTATTGACCTAAATACAATGGTTCAAAAAATTGAGAGTACACATTACTTTTACTTGATAAATTTGACTTTGAAAATAAATAATACAATACTGAGAAGTGCAAACATCTTTTTATTTTTACACATAGCAATAGTTTAATTTAGATTAAAAATAAAGAAAAATTAAGTAAAAACTTTTACATTGAAAATTTTCGGAAGCATTTTAAATAAACATGCGCAGATCTCTGCCTAAAAAAATTGAGAGTACACCGCAGTTTTGTAATATAGCACAAATAATGAGAGAGTGTCAGTGTTAGTTGCACGTCTTTTAGTTTTATAATGACCTCTAAATGTCATGGATCAATTTGGCCAATTTTTGGTGGTATCCGAAGATATTTTACTCCATTTTTCTTGCAATGCTCGTTTAAAATGGGTTTTGTTTCTTACAGACTCTAAATAAAAAAATCCGTTTCGCTTTGTTTTCTATTCAGTTTTAATTCAACGCATTAATTTCAAAGCGGTTCTTTATCATTCGTGTAATTTCATTTAATAATCGGTGGATCTTTCCTTCACCAAAGTTCCTTTTTGGCCTTTTGACTTAAAATCGCTTTCAGAAAAATGGTATTTTGTTCTTCCTGAAAAGAATTTAAAGTGCTAGGAATGAATAACTTCACTAAAAATTGTATTTCTGAAATTTACTTTCTTAATAATACTTAAAAATTTTGTTAAATCCAAGAAAACACTATTTCATATGCAGCAGAAGTTTCATGCGTTTTTTTTTGTTTACAACATAAAAACAAATAATTTGTATCGAATTTGATTTTTAAAAAATTTTTTTTTCTTATTTTTCAGTGTTAGATTCTTCTGGCAAAATCCCTAATGGACTATTAAAAGGGAATATGAATTCTTTGGGCGATTACGATGAATGTATCGAAACTGTTGTTTCTGGGTATTTTCAAGGGCAGTACTGTCTCCTTGATATAACCCCACCTCTACCGAAACGTCGACCGTTTGTATCATCCGATTCGATGATAAAAGAATTTGTAAATTTAACGGACTCAGAATCAGTAAGTAACTTTTTTTGTTTTGTTGCTATACATTTTCGGGTTATTTATTAAAAACAAGTAGTATAAATTAAAAAAAAATCAATTTGAACTTAGGTAAGCAAAGATTTTTTAAAATTTTAGTTACTTTTTATTAAGGTATCCGACTACGTTCGAAGAAAAGTTTTTGAAAAACTATTTAAATTTATGGCTTTTAGATGTCTCGTCAACTATAACACAAAATTCTATAAATAGAAAAAAAAATTATGCGGAAATATAATCTATTTTGATAAAATGGAAAATTTGAAGTAAATTTTATTGAAATTTAACTAAAATGGTTTACACTCTACGCAAAATTGTAATGCACCAATCCTACTTTTCTTTGTACACAAGTAACAGAATATATTGATGAATAAAATGACCCAAAGACTAAGAAAAAATTTTCAATGAAATCAAGTTATGTGTAAAAATATACGTATATATGCATTTTTTTCCCATAAATTCACGACTTAATTATTCTAAAAACACCTATAAATGAAAAATATTTCCACAACAACAAAACCTTTGGTTCATTTCATTACCCAAATTATTTGAGCCACAAGCTGATATTTTTATGTAAATACCTATTCGTTTTTGAGATATCATTTTAACGGTGGAGAATTTTTATGAATATTAAAGTTTTGAGAAAATTGGACTAATTTTAGTTGGAAAAAAAAATGGGATCCTGGATGATCGGTCAGGCATTCCTTTTTCTATAAAAGATAAACTGTTTTGGGAAGAGAAAAGTCTGAATTACAAGAAATAAATCTAAAAAAATTCAGCAACGAGGTCAATAACCAATGTTTTTAATGTAGTCGGATACCTTAAATAATTACGGATACCTGCTATTTTCAACTTGCATTACAAACTACTAAAACTCTATTTAAAATACTAAAATTAATTAAATTTAATGCATGAATGTTTATTTAAAAAACTGTATTAACATCAAATGTCATCCAATACAAGTTAAAAAAATATATTTGAATTTGAGTGGATGAATAAAAAGTATTTTATTGACGATTGAAAATTTAAACAAGATATATAAATAAATATTTATGCATATAGGGCGAGTGTGAAATCATAGTATGAATTGAAAAAAAAAAATCTGTGATGGATTGTCGAATTATTAAATTGTAAATGAAATGTGTTTCAAAATACTAACTCAATATATTCCAGAATTTGTATTGTTAAGGAAGAATGAATATGAAGAATGAAAGGGCTGGTTTATTTTTCGTTTCCTCCGAAGTTGCTGCTATTTAAAAATTTGTAATTTTCACTATCATTCAGGAAAAGATATAAATATTGATTGTTGATTTTGATGATATCAGAGATTTCGCCGAATAACTATAAATGCAATCGTGCTATTCTAAATAAAATATGTGCTTCATTGATTTTAACTCTTTGTGATGTAACATTTATTTCATAACTCTCAAGAATCAAAAGATATCCAATTGACTAGAAAATAACATTTCTAGAAGAACATTAAACCAATACGAGCACAAAGATACTCACCGTTACATCTCTAATATGACAACAAATCTGAACAGCTAAAGGCCTTATCACATGGCAAAATATCGTCGGCACTTTCCGTCAGCAGAAAATGACGTCACTTCAAAGTTTTACATGATTGATTGAATTTCGCTTGCCGACAATATTATCATCACTATCGTCGGCATTTTCTAGTTGGTTAGAAAAAGTTGTTGATTATGAAAAACTTGCTTGACCGGTTCTGAGGGTAAAAATGGTAAATAACTGACGGAAAGTGCAGACGATATTTCGCCGTGGGATAAGGCCTTAAGAATAAAAAGCGTTATCAGAGTTTTTGAAAAACTGCTCATACGCCAGTTTCCATGGCAACTATAACTGATAAGGGGAAAAGGCGTCTCTAAAGGCCTTATCACATAGTGAAATTTCGCCAGGACTTTTCCGTTTCTACCCTCAAAAATCGGTCAAGCAAGTTTCATAATTGACAACTTCTTCTAACCAATTCAAAAACGTCGTCGGACATATTGTCCGCAAACGAAATTCAACCAATCATGTGAAACTTTGAAGTGACATCACACAAGTGACGTCACTTTCTCTGTAGTTTGCTGACGGAAAGTTCGAAGATATTTTGTCATGTGATAAGGCCTTAAGACGGGACATGGATTACAAACCTCTTTTTCATATATCTACCATATTAGTTATTCAAAAAAAAAAAAATCTCCGATTTCATTGAATTTTTAAAAATATTTTTCACTGCTTTATTTTTAGAAGTGTATTGAGATGACATTAAATGTCTATTTTGTGTGCAAAATATCAATGTTGTAAATAACGGTAAATTTTAAAAAATAAAATAACTAACTTATTTATAGTCTTTTATAGATTTAAACGATTTTTTTATTTCAGACAACTACAGAGTTTTTGAGGTATGCAAATTACTATTATCATCTGAAATTCCGCTCATCGATATGTGTGCCTTCAACTTGCAGCTCCTCTGAGGTTCAAAGAATTGTTGAAAAAGGTAAGATTTTTAAATACAGTTTAACTGATTTGCCTTGTTTTTTATTTGCCAGCATAGAATTTTGTAATAATTTTCTCTTAGTACAAAAGATACTGAAAATGGTTTTAATATGTTATCCCAGGTTATCATGAAATAACGAGATCCATAATCTGTGTTGTCTATACGTTGACACTAGGATCTGAAGCTGAACTTTACAAGTTAGCTCTCACTAAAAATACTTGTATATTCCAAGTACATTTTGTACATCATCCATACTTTATTTAATACTAGCCGCCTTTGGCGATCAGCTGGTTCGCCATGAGTAATGCGTTCTAAAATTTTCAATTAAGTCACATATTTATTAGCCTTGAAGTAATTCCGGTCATTGATTGGCCTGAAATTAATATTTTCTTTAAGATGGTGGACGAAAAGTTCTAAAAGAACATGTTTTCCTAATAATATACTTTAATTTTAGAAATCAGTCAGTTTTGATTATTGATTTAGAATACTGATTGATGTAACAACTTTTATTTAAAATATTAATAAAAATATTTTGTAAAATACGGCTCCCAAAGCAAAGTATGAAGAAATCTAAAACTCATTATTCATAAATGCATTGTTTGATTCAAGCTACATAAAATGTAATTATTTACTTCATTTAGATCAAATTAATAGTATTAAACAATATATATGCCTATTAATAATATTTTACAAATTGACCATTGGACCGGAACTTGAATGCATATCCTGTATAAATTCAATCCTGTATAAATAAAGATAATTTATTGAATTGATGATTTAAATATTGCAAACGATCATAGAATCCTTTGCCTTGCATTTTTTAAAGAAAATATCACATTTTATATTTATTTTATTTTATCCAGTCACGTGCTAAAAAATGCGTTTCTTTAGATTTAATTTGCGATGATAGTTTTTTTTTATTATTATTTGAGCGCCCGTTCTTGTTTTCTTTTATTTTATCCAGTCACGTGCTAAAAAAACATAGTTAAAATATTTCTTTAAACATTCTCTAAAAATAGAGGCTTAAAGTTAATTAAAACATTGATACATTAGAAAGCTAATTTTTTTTAATCTTTAAATTAATGTAAAAATCATGCTTGTGCTATAATATTTTCGGAAGTTATAGCGGAAAAACGTCGAAATTTTGTTTAAATTTTAATTAATTCGAATTCTAATTAAAAATTCAAAAAAAGGGCCCCGAGGTGTACATTCCCGACCTCCAAGGTATACATGTACCAAATTTGGTAGCTGTAGGTCCAACGGTCTGGCCTGTAGAGCGCCAATACACATATACACACACATTGAGCTTTATTATAAGTATAGATATAGAAGTCGACGTAATATTTTTAAAACTTATCCTCAAATAATAGCTTTAAAGAAACATTAACTAAAAATATCAAACTAAATCATTTTTAAAAAAAAACTAACTTACCAAACTTTAACTAAAAATACTCGATTAACGGATAATTAGGGTCCAAAGATTGTGAAATATTGCATTGCTCTCGAGAAAACTCAATTATTCAACAAAATAATAGAGCAATGGGAACTATTGATATTTGATGTTTATTAATGTATCTATTTAAAATACAGCTATATTTTTTAATGATTCGTACATTTATTTTCTTATTTATCTATTATATGATTAATTAGAAACATTCATTATTATTATTATTTTTTATTATATCAATGTTCAATCTTTTCTTTTTCAGCTATGGAATACACAGGTATTGAATTTAATGTCACAATTCCTAATTGTGAAACGAAAGAAAATAGCATTGCTCTTTCCAATAGTGAAATAGCAATCGTGTAAGTAGAAATTATATCATATTTTTTTTCGTGAATTTGTAATATCTTTAATATACGAAATATACACAGAGAAATTATTGCAATCAAAAAATTCGAAAATTGAATGCATCTCCACTACTCAGACCCTGAGTATTGAACCCTGAGTAATTATAATTAGCCAGAATGAGTAGTCTCTCCCAAACCTTCTTGGATATTCTCTAATATTATACAATATTATCAACTTATGCCAATGGTAAATAATAGCTAAAAGAGTGGCCATTGGTGTCTGATTAGTGGCCATTTTCTTTCCTCTAAAGAGTGGCTACTAG
>JAPMOQ010042376.1:724766-736599 GCA_026543055.1 Argiope trifasciata | reverse complement strand
TTCTTTTCTCTAAAGAGTGGCTATTAGTGTCTGATTAGTGGCCATTTCCTTTCCACTAAAGAGTGGCAACTAGTATTATTAGTGGCCATTTTCTTTCCTCTAAAGAGTGGCTATTAGTGTCTGATTAGTAGCCATTTTCTTTTCTCTAAAGAGTGGCTATTAGTGTCTGATTAGTGGTCATTTTCTTCTCTCTAAACAGTGGCTATTAGTGTCTGATTAGTAGCCATTTTCTTTCCTCTTTTAATACAAAAAACATATTTTTTTGGAATTAGGGTTTTTATGAACATATTTATTCAAAAATGCATTAAACTAGAGGGATAAAATTGGGCGAATGATTTTTACTTAAAAATTATAAATTTCCATTGAATTTGGACAATACATTTTCACAAGATATTTGTCTGTTTGTCCAAATATAAGTGAATATTGAACCCTGAGTAATTATAATTAGCCAGAATGAATAGTCTCCCCCAAACCTTCTCGTGTATTCTTTAATAGTATACGGTATTATCAACTTATGCCAATTTTAAATAATAGCTTAAAGAGCGGCTACTTGTGTCTGATTTGTTGCCATTTTATTCAGCTCTTAACCGCTGATACGCGGTTAGTACACAAGTACATTACAAAAGATTTGGAAGAACGCCGGAAAATAAATGCATTTGTGGAGAAATTGGTACGGTTTTCCACTATTTAATGGAACGTATTAAGATCTCGGAGTCAAGAAAGGACCTGAAGATAGTAAATAATGATTTAAGTACAGTACTGATGGTACCAGGTAATCTCAAAACCTTGAAGGATATGATGTTAAAGATTGATAGTTTCATTCCAACTGTTTGAGAGTGTGCAGATGGGAGAAAGACAGCTATTTACTACCCCGAAAGGAATGTTTTACTGTTCAGTCCATGTAAGGTTGGACAATACTTATTCAGCAGTCGACCACAACAAATCCTGTAGATACTGCTACGTTCAGTGGTGGCGGGGTGGTCGGCTGTATACAAGAAGAAAGTACACAAGTACAAAAGGTTTAATATTTATTTTGAACCTTTCTAATATATTAAAACCAAAATTTGAAATAAAATTGTAATCACAAAATTGCATACCAAATTTCGTATATTTAAGTCATTGTGCTTTTGAATTATCTGTTTACATTCTGCTGGAATTAGAAGTTAAAAGTTAAATCTTTGAAGAATTTGGTTCCAAATTTTATACATATACCCATTTTATATTTTAAAGCTATATCACAAACTATACCCAACTGATTCTCTTTATTTGCAGTTATCGAGCTAACTCATTTGAAAAATCAGACAAACAGACTTCGTCCGAATGGATTTCGCTCAAAATTTTATAGAAATTTAAAAATTTGGGGGAATTGTATAATGCATTTTTTAGGCCTAACTCAAGCCTTTTTGAATTATCGTGTTCACTGACAGGCAGATAGACATAAGTCTAAAAATATTTTCTTTGCAATTTGGGAGATTTAAAATGTAGAGATTGGAGTTCAAATCTTTTGGCAATTATAATATTTCCCCTCCGTTTAAAGGAAAGTAAATATGTATTCAGTTAGGTAGATAAAATTTGGTTTACAGTTTTATCATGTGCAAGAGTGCGTATAAGGACATGATTACTTAAAAAAGGAACTACTAATATAGTGAAAAATTTTCTATAGAATATCATGACTTCTATCAGAAGAAAAAAAATTAAATTATCAAAATTCTTATTCTTTTTTTCTCCTTTCCTATAGTATGGACTCAAAACTCTCCAACGCGATTTCACACCACTTTGTGAGAGTTCGAAGTGGGTGCTGGAACTTCCCTCTAGAGTTGTCACTCTTCCACCTTAAGGTCATCTTAAGGCCTTATCACACGGCAAAGTATGTTCGGCACCTTCCGTCAGCAAACGACAACGAAAGTGACGTCACTTGTGTGATGTCACTTCAAAGTTTCACATGATTGGTTGAATTTCGTTTGCAGACAATATTTCTGACAACATTTTTGAACTGGTTCGATAAAGTTGTCGATTATGAAACTTGCTTGACCGGTTTTTGAGGATAGAAACGGAAAAGTGCTGGCGAAATTTCACCTTGTGATAAGGCCTTTAAGCTATTTTCCATTTCTACCCTCAGAACCGGTCAAGCAGGTTTTTCATAATCGACAACTTTTTTTAACCAGCTAGAAAATGCCGATGATAGTGATGAAACTATTGTCCGCAAGCGAAACTCAACCAATCATGTAAAACTTTAAAATAAAGTCACGATGACGTTATTTTCTGCTGACGGAAAGTGCCGACGATATTTCGCCGTGTGATAAGGCCTTTACTCTTTTTTGTCAGAATGCCGAAGTCGATAAAAATCGTTTTAAATGTCTTTACGGTTTTCTCTAAAGTTCTCATTATTCGTTACACTCACACTTGTTCGTTAGACACAATTTTTGAGAAAATGAGGCACAATTATTATTTTTTATTATATATTTTCTAGCTTTTCTATATGGAAGCACATGATTAAGTTGAAAAACATTCCATACATATATATATATTATTTTCTTGGATATTTTCTGATGTCTATGCATAATAAGAATAATTTTTTTCCATTTATCTACTCTGTGAATTTTTACCTATTTAATACTTAAGTATTTTCAAAATACTTAAATATTAATTAAAGCGAGTTGCTTTATTATGAAATTAATTTAATTTACTTTGTTAAATATTAACGTATTTTAATATATTTCCGGATTTAATAATGGTTGATTTTCAGGCTATTTACATTAATCTTATTTTCAGTTATCAAAGAAAATTATTTGTTTTTCAGAACCATTTTCTGTATCATCATGTGTTTGGCACTGACAGCTACGTTAATTGATGTTTGGCTGAAACTGAGTTCGAAAGACGCAAGCGATCGGGTGACAACTGAAACAGGTTACGTAGTTTTAAAGATATACTTTCGAATTTTGTTTATTCACAGAGAGGGCTTAGACTCAGAATTATGGCTCAATATGCTGTTACTGATTTCAAATCCGTAGGAGTTCTTTTATTTGGAGTTTGGATGAGATAAGCACAATCATCAATCCTTTTGTAGAGAAACAACTATGACGTATATTTACACGAAGACAAGTCAGCATAAAGACGATAATTATTTACAGTACAAAGACAAAAATTATTTACATTACAAAGACGGCAATTATTTACAGCACAATGACAACAATTATTTACAGCACAAAGACAACAATTATTTACAGCATAAAGACGAACACACAGCAGCACACAGCAACGACAGTAGCCCACAAGTAGTAACAACGTTCACAGAGCACAAAGTGGTCAAACAGAATTCAGCAGGAGAAGGGATCCTTGGAGCCTTGCTCTAAGGTCTCTGCAGACGGCTAAAAATACTTTCCACTTCTCTTCTCTCTTTAGCTGCAAACTCACTACTTCAATTCGCGACTATTATGTTCACGATAATACGGGTTACGGCACAAGACATGACGACGGCAGGAAATGGTACAAAGTAATTCAACACTTCGCTGTTACTTCGGTATTCTCTCGGCGACTCTAACCACTATTCACCACCATTCCTCAATTCAGGACTACTGTATGATGAACAATTCAAGAACACTCACCAGAGCTATACTATTACCGACGACTCTGTTGTCGACTGCTGCAACTGAGACTTGTGCAGTTGAAGGAGAGCCCGCTTCATCCAGCAGCTATCTCCTGTAAAGGATTGAACATTAACGAAAGCATGGCGTCTAGTAGATGGCATTAAACTATGTTAGAAGGACCGTCCTCACTACGTGGCAGATGGTATAAGAATGAAGCCAAAACTGGCAGACAGCAAAAGAAGGAGGTGAGGAGGCGACCAATCAGAACGACCGTCTTCAGGGATGTAGGTAGTAGGGTGGAAGCGGGTATGGGCTGAGGTAGTGGGGTATGATGCTGAATAATCTGTAGTTAGTGGAGGGAGGATCAGGAGTTTGCAATTAGTTGGTGGGTGGTTGAGATGGGACTTAATCAAGGAGAGTATTCAGGAAAATGAGCTTAACGATTCTCGAAAAAGCACTTATAATCCCTACGAATAACTAATAGACTTTATACAAGACCCACTTCTTCACACACTGACATGATAGTTTACCTGCCGATAGCCAATATATAATTAGTAAAATTACCTCTTAATGTTTAATTTTTTTGTTTTGTTTTAACTATTAACTATTCTCTCTTCCCCTTTTCTTCCTTCCTTAGATTTATAGTGAATATATTGTTTTATGACTTCATGTTAACAGTTATGTTCAACATAAGTTGTTTGTCAATCACTCATCAATTTAGCTGAACGGAAGATTAAAGCCTATTCGCTTCCAAATAACACCCCACATCATTGGGCATTGGGCTTCCTTTCAATTTTAGACTTAGTTTTTTTAAGCTTTGCTTCCGCCGACAGTAATTCGAGGAATTTTTCGATCAGCTTCTTAATTTCTATAAATGTCTCAATTAACTCATTCATTTCGTATATGTTGGGGAGGGAGATATGGCCTTCAGAAGAGGAGATATGTCCAGTTGTCTGTTGTTAGTATTGGGGCCTCTGTCGTGGCGCTGGTGGGTTCTGCGGAGTATCTGGAACTATTGTAGACTTTATATTTCTAAGCGTTTCCGCATACGATCTTCTGTATCCAGTGGCTGGGGCTGCAGTAGGATAGGCTGGCCACCCCTTAAAAGAGACCAAGTGTCTCAATCCATTGCAGTTAATACAAACAAGCTCGACGATATTCTCTTTCATTTGGCAGTGGAGTGTTTCCAGTTGCATTTAATACAGAGCGGATTGCACCTGCAATTACGAGTGCCGTGATGTAATCCTGCGCATCTAAAACACATTGTTGCTTTAGCTGGCCTTCTATAGGTTTCTATTTTCTCTCTAATATAGGATAAATGGTTCATGTTGCGGATATTGCTGAAGTTTCCAACTTTCTTGATTTCCTCCATGAATATGGGGTAGAGGGTATTGCTTCGGAAATTTTTGAGCTGAGGGATGTGGTAAAGTTCAGTGAATTATTTTATCTTTTCAGTTCCTTTATGTCGTGGTTTGCCTATAGTCCTTTGACGACAACTTTAACCAACTGGAGCCTCTCGACTGCTCCAGCTGGAAATTACCGGTATTTTATAGTTCCCGGGAGGCGGATCTAGAAGCTTTAGGACCAATCAGGACGTATCTGGACGTATCTCGGCTCCTAACGGACAGTCCGAGAAAATTCTCGATGTTCGTGTATTATCAATTTTGCAGCCAAACTCGTCACCAAGTTACCAAATGATCGCCAAGCTCTGGGATCACTGACGCGACATCTGATACCATCCGATACAAATTACTGTAAATCATTCATTCTTATGATGACATTAATCGTGCGAGAAATCAAAATCAAAAGTTCGTAACAATACAGTAGATACCTTTATTTACAAGTGTTTTTACAGAAATTTAGTCTATCAAACTGTAATTAACCAACATTTAATTTATTTCGAATATGAATATTTCGTTATACTCGGTTATCAGGCCCTAGTAGATTCGAATTTTTTGTTCAAAAGATGTTATGCCTAATATTTGATTTGCATATTTTTATTTATTTTAATCAAAATAAGATTCCGACTTCAAGTGCAAAACATGCCTTGCCTGATAATTGATTTGTCTATCTCTATACAAAATTATAGTTTTACAAAACTTTAATTATTTTTGAATCAAAAAATAGTTTAAATTTTTTTCTTAAGAGTTTAAGGAAATTATTACAAAAAAAACTATTTATTTTCACCTCAATTGGTATTATTTTAAACAGTTAAAAATTGTTTAAAATAATACCAATTTTATCTTGTAATTTTTAAAATTAAAAATCAATTAAGCTTTAAATGAAATTTCATAATCAATCATATTCTTTTGTTAAAATATTGTCGTAAAGTGGTAAGTTAACTGAATAAAAATAAGGTCTTTGTTATATCTCATAACGCGACTAAGTAAGAATAAACATTACTTTTTTCAGTTTATTATTGTATTTAAAAGTACTTCAAAAATTTTGATGCTTCTAAAAAATGTATGTTCAGATGAAAGCAGCTTGAACGTCTGAATGACAAGATAATTGGAACTAGAGATTTGTATTTCTCTTTTTTGCTTGCCAGGCATCGGCCCTCTAATTTCAGAGTCATTTGGTGATTTGAATACTTAACTTAATTACATGTAATTTTTTTTTTGAAAAACATTGGTTTTACTACCATTTTTTTGTAAAAACAATTTTTCGAAAATTCTTTTATGAATAATTAGAATTAAATTTTTCAATTCTAGATTTTGAATCATTCTGAATGTATTAAGACTGTTAATGCGTTAAAATTGTTGACGAATTTTCTTCACAGGTTTTGCAACCAGATGTTTGTTTTGTTTTTCTTTATACACGAACACGAGGCGGCTTTTGAAAAAGGATGACTCAAAGGATTCCATTAAAATATTCCATGGCATGAAAGTCATTACCATTTTGTGGGTCATATTGAACCATACCTACTTTTACACGAATCTTCAAGTTTTTAGTAAGTCTTAATTACAATCATGTTTGTTACGATTTACAGTTTTATGAATTTTAACATTTTCCTTAAAATTATGGTGTTCAAATCATGAATCTTAGCAAGTAAATAATAATCTACGACGAAACGGAATATTAGTACAGTAAAAGCTCCTTATTCGTGCTTCCTTCTTTCACGTTTTCACTATTCACGGATTAAAAAAATGCGACCTAATTCCTATATTCGCGGCTAAAAATTTCTTTATTCGCGGATCAAATAAGTACAAACATAATAATAAAAATATTCCAATAGGTATCCAACTTAATATCCTTTGTAAATGTCGTCAAATGGACTAATAAAAAAAGTAAAATAGATCTTATTACAACTTTGTCTAAAGTATGTTATTGAATGCAAATATAGCCGAAATCGTGAATGGAATAGGACGAGATGGGTTCGGACAGATCGAATCAAGTGACATTCAGGAATTGCTTGAATCGCAAAATGAAGATCTGACTGAAACCGACTTGGAGGAAACATTAAATTCACAGCCCATTGAAGAATAGGCTTCAACAAGTACTGGAAACGTGACATTTAATTTAAAAAATCTGAGTGAAGGTTTAAGAATGGCAAATGAGCTTTGCGATTTCTTTGTGAACATTGATCCGTCTATGGAACGAAGTCTTATTTTTAAGAGGCAGATTACTAATGCGACTGCTACGTATCAGTCTGAATTGAAGGAGCTTTTAAAAACTGCCAAACAAGAGAAAATTACAAAATTCTTCAAACCATTGCCTAAGCCTTCAGATAATTAATCAAAATGTTCAAAAACTTCAATTAAATTGATTTTTTTATACATTTGTGTTTTTTTTATTTTGTCACCTAGGAACGTATCCCGTATAAATGACCATTTCGTATTCACGGTTTCTGTATTCGCGGCATATTTATGGAACATATACCCCGCGAATAAAGAGCTTTTACTGTATTCAGTCTATTAATAATATACTATAGTACCACAGAACGCTAACGAGCATATTGTCTTATGAAATAGAGGGTGAAATCAACTAAAATGAAACACAGTTAACTACTCTATGGATTAATTAGATATTCCATGAAAAATCTTGTTATTCTATAAATTAGTTATTACATTCGTGGGTTGTAGGAAGAAAGAGCAAGATGAAATTATACTACTTAAAAAAACAAGCTATTATTTCAAATATAAAATAATTTCAAAATACCGATGTAAGATAAAAAGTAATTTACTTTTAAACATCGATACCTTTAAATCGATATCTGCTTTAGTTTTTTAGAAGCATTCTATTATTTCATTTCTGACAGATTGCCCAGATAATAGCTTCTTTTGTAGTTAACTTCATTTATCTGTCTACTTCGATAGTTGTGTTATTTCAAATAATATCAGTATGGCCAATTTTACAAAAATAAAATAAATAAAAAAAAACATAAAGGGAAGAAAATAACAGTGAAAATTCAATTTGAAAAAAATCTTTGCGTCAACTGATTCTCGATAAACATTAAATAGTAATGCGAGAAAGTGTAACAGCCACCAGAGAAAAACTATGTATTTAATAATTCAGACAGAATATATTTACCTTTAGCCGCTTTTTTTCTCAAAAATCAATTATCATCATTTAATGTGTCAATTGATCTACAATGTGAACTGTACCTTTTTCACCTCTGAAAATTAAGGTCATTCTGAATTTCAAGATTTTCATCACACTGAAGGAAGTTTGGGCTCCTCAGTGTTGTTTATATCGAATCAATATGTTTTTCTCCGGTCAGCAAATTGTGACAGATATGAACTTACTTTTAAGCACTTTTTTGATTTTTTTTAAAAAAACCAAGTCGAATTAAAAAATAATAATGTTGACAGCAATCTGAAAGTTTTACAAGAAATTTCCTTCTACAAAACATGTAAGCAAATAGAAATTAATTAGAATAAATCTATCACCATGCTTTCTAAATTTGCCCCTAGATACGATTCTAGCTAATCGTTTCTCTTTCAATAGCTTCAATAAATTAAATTCATCTAGCGAAGATAAAGCCCCCTGTTCGTGGCTAGAAGCTCCGTGAAAAATGTCATTACCAGCAATTATGTTTTTAATATGATAGCAACGATAAAAAAAGAAAAGAAAAGAAATTCGCACCTTTTCTTCGATAAATTTTACTATAATAACATTTCATTCCGGATCCACTATCTTCATGTCATTTTTACTTTAAAGTTCTTATTTGGATCTCTGTCCACTAAGTTTGCAATAATCGCCAATACCAAAAAAAAAAAAGTAATGAAGTTTATTTGAATTATGCTTCTTGTTTTCTTTTTCCTATTAAAGTCAATAAATTTTTTAGAAAAAGGTAATAAATGTTTAATTGGTGCCGACTTTCAGGATGCGAAGGTTTGTAAAAGGCTGTAGTGATAAGATCATAAGCCAGATAACAACCTCGGGACACGAGTGTACACTTTTATCAAGCAGTTATGTTACACGGCTATGGACCCAATGTATCCGAGTTCGAACCTAAAGAATGCACATTGGTCACCCTGGTTCTGAACTATCAAACGCAACCTTCGAGGTGCCCTCTACTGGTAGCAAAAGTCCCCATAGCATTTGGCGCGACAAAAACGTTCGTCTCCCACCAAAACACTTGGTGCGATAACATCATTCGTCCCACATACAACTCACTGGAGGGTGAGTAATGTG
Source organism: Argiope trifasciata (assembly GCA_026543055.1). Taxonomy (NCBI): domain Eukaryota; kingdom Metazoa; phylum Arthropoda; class Arachnida; order Araneae; family Araneidae; genus Argiope; species Argiope trifasciata. The sequence goes on along the minus strand of JAPMOQ010042376.1, from coordinate 727,375 downwards.
GTGGTAAGCTCATAAGCCAAATAAAAAAACTTCCGGACACGAGTGTACACTTTTGTCTAAGGATTATGTTAAGTGGCTACGGACCAAAAGGTCTCGGGTTCGAATCTCAAGAATGCTCAAGGTGATTTGTAGGGAGATGAGGTTCTAAAACTGAAAAAGAGAATAATGGAGAGGAAGGAAAGTACTACACCATTCTTAAGATTTTCAGTAGTAAGGGAACTAAATTCCAAGGGTTTACATGAAAAATTTGCCATTAAATATTTTGGAAAGTTTTGTTTTGTTGAAAGGGGAAAAATTTTCGGACAAAGTTCTTCGGATAGTAAAAATAAACTCCGAAAATCAGATAATATTAGCAAATGTTACTATTAGATGTTGATTATTATAAAACAGCTTGTTGAAATGTTAATATGTGATAATACTAAATTTATTTTATAAATCCAAACAAAATGTTTCTTCAAACCTTGTAATAAAAAGAAAGAAATCCCTACTAAATTTTATATCTATTATCCGAATTTTTGATTATCCGAAATGTTGACATTTGTGATTAGTTTGGATAATCAGTATTCTACTCTATTATGTCTACATGAGTTATATACATGTTATTTCATTAGGTAGTCTTCTAAATGCCAGAGAATTCGGTAAACAGAAAGCTTTTCAGCTGATTGCAAATGGATTTTTAAACGTGGAAACTTTCTTTTTCATAAGGTAGGATGATAACTTATGATCTTGTAAATATGGAATAATGCAGCTGGTTTTTTTCAATCAATATGCTAGATTTTGAAAGTTATTACATTTGCGGGTTCTAGATTACAATACACCACTTAATATTTTCAGCATATCGTCTATACTATCGTTTAGTCGATTACATCAATTAAATTTTGATTTCAGATAAATGCAGCCACTTGATAAAGAAAAAAAAAAAGGATTTTCAACAAGCTGTGGAATCAGAGATCACAGACTAAAGCAATTAAAGAAAAGAAAAAATTCCTGTTTTTTAATATGATGCTAAATTTTTTAAAAATAATTATATTAATTCCCTTTTTTAACTTTTAAAGATATATCAGATATGAAATCATTAAACAAGGACACAACTAAAACGAATAACTTAAAAAAGCTCTTTTCAAAATTCCGAAAGAAATTCATTAAATTATGTTCATGAATTCTATGATCATGCTACTCATCAATATAATTACGATTCACATATAATTTATATCATTATGTCATCATAAGTTTATATTTTTAAAATTATAGTTCAATAAAATGCATTGCTTAAAATATTTTAATAATATGCAGTGCTGTTCTGGTTGCCTATGGTGTCATGAAGATGAAAGAAAAGAAATTAAATGTGTTCGTCTTTATTTTCCGACGACTTTGGAGGTAAGTAGAAAGCTAATTTTTGATAAAATTTTGTTTCATTAGCTATTGAGTGATATAATTTTCAATAATAATACATTGAATGCTTAAGACATTCGTATCTCCAATAGATTGCAGCATACCAGCGTATCGGAGAAACACTATCTTTAAATGCATATTATCTTATATGAAACATCTCTTATTTTGAAGATTAATGAAAAAAACACACACCTCAAAATAAAACTCATACACTGTATAGAATTCTCAATTTATAGCACATGGAAACATACGTTTTATATTAGTGCTTTGTTGTTTAATTTAGTTACATTAACATCCCGTTTTAAAGCAACACTAGGGTTATTTTGGGACAGCCGTCATATGACAAGGACGACACCTGAGCTAGTACCCCACTCCAAACCAGCTAGAGGACGCTTGGTCCCGACGGATTTAACGTGTACCAGACGACCTTGCAAGACGATTCTTCTGTGGAATCGGGTCACGAATCTGAAACCCTTTTGTCCGGAAGCCGAGACCCTACCATCAGGACACCACGGTCCTAAGCTTTGTTATATATCCTTTACTTTTAATCACGTGTTCCAAATGTATTGACATGATTAATCTAATGAGAGTTCCACGATAAATCTGCATTGATTTTGATCCATAATGCCATTTCAAAGTCATTTGTATTAGAAATATGATGTTTTTTACAGGAATTTCTGGTACCATAAATTTTCTATGAGCCCAAAGCTGATGATTATGGAGTGTAATTGTACATCGGTTACAAGCGAGTATTGAGTGTAAAATGTTCTGAGTCATTATCCTGATAGAACCAAAAGGCAGTCAGTACCTCAAGATGCTGTACTTTAGGTTTTAAATTATCTTTTAACAGATTCATGTAACCTTATTGATCCATCTTAGATTCTATGAGCAACTATTTGCCAAACTGCTGCAACCATATAGCCTGATACAATCGCCTATATTAGATTGAAAGGCCCAACAACATTGTTAACCATATGACCAATGTCTGGCATTTAGAATATCGAATAACATGACCACGACAATGTTTGACATTTAGAATATCGAATAACGTGACCACGACAATGTTTGACATTTAGAATATCGAATAACGTGACCACGACAATGTTTGACATTTAGAATATCGAATAACGTGACCACGACAATGTCTGGCATTTAGAATATGGAATAACGTGACCACGACAATGTCTGGCATTTAGAATATCGAATAACATGACCAC
>JAPMOQ010042376.1:676401-715038 GCA_026543055.1 Argiope trifasciata | reverse complement strand
ATATTATATATTATGCATATAATATCATATTATATATTATGCATATAATATCATATTATATATTATGCATATAATATCATATTATATGTTATGCATATAATATGATATATAGTATATACTATATACCTATATGCATCCCACATTTCAAATATTACCACACTGAACAAAATTACCAACAAATAATGCTCAAAAATGATTTCTTTCTACTTTTGTACAATTTTACACCTAAATATGAAATAATTTTTTTTCGTGATATGGGCCTTTTTTTTCATATTTTCGTATGATGAAAATGGGTTAATATTACACTATGTTGTACAATATATGTATGGTATTCGGACACTAACACTTGAAAATTTTGGAGTAGTGTATTTCAAAATATCCCGTATAAAATATTACGAAATAAATTTGTAAAGTAAACAAATAAAAAAAGTCTGTCTGCAACGTTCTTTTTGAATGAGTAAAAATGGAGGGAAATTCGAAAAGAAATTCCGCACTTGTAAAACCGTTAAAATCACTAAGCACCATTCTGTTACAAATTTATTTCAAATCTATATTAATATTATAAACGTGAAAGTTTGGGTGGATGGATATTTGTTATTCAATCACGCCAGAACGGCTGAATAGAATTGGAAGAAATTTAGCACAAAGATAGATTATAGTCAGGAACAGAACATAGGCTACTTTTTATTCCGGTTAATTGAGTGGTTATTTTTTTATTAATTAAAAACTAACTTTCGCGCCAAAAAGTGGAGGCCAAATCCCGCCAAAGATAAGAAAAGCTGCTCCAGTTTTTTTCCCAACAGAGTTGAGGTTAGGCTTAGCAGAATTTCGGCCGATTATTTCAAACAATTCTATTTATTTTCTTTGTGTTTGATGTTTAAAAAATCAAATGTTGTTAATTAATCGATCTTTCGGATTCATTCTGAAATACTTTTAAATCAAAAGAAAACAGAATAAAGGAAATAAAAATTTTCTAATCTATATTGCGTTACCCCAACTTGCGTAGGAAAATCAGACATGTGCGTTACGCCAACTGGCGTTGAAAGTTCGATCGTGATTGTTGATAACTGTGTTTTTATTTAAATTAAAAGTTTTAAAATTATGTTTATAATAGTATTGTAGCTATCTCAATGTCGATCAATAAATAAAATGTATTTGACCGGACTTGATTTGCTGCTTTGTTTTACTTTGGGTATACAATGTAAATAAATTGTTTTACATTAGCTGTGTTTTTTTCATTAAATTGTATTTATGTTATATATTTTTCGTATAGGCTTATACTTTTAAATATATCGTTAAAAATTTTTTTATTTGTCATTATTTAATAGTTTTTCGTACATATACATCAAAATTTCCACTCAAACAGAATCGCGGGTAATATCTAGTGAAGTATAAAGAAAATATTAAAGATTGGTTGCATGACTTCTTCATAATGTATGGAAATGAATGCTATCTCAAACTTACAAATAATCTGAAATTTGTGGTTCTTTTATCAAATGTTTGTTCAATTTAAGCAAACAATTTTTAAAGAGGAAATACAAGGAAAAAAATCACGATAGCATTATAGAAGCCTATTGGGATTTAATAACCATATGCTAATCAATAATAGAAAATATATGAATAAAAATTTGTAATACCGTATCGAAGGTTTACGCATGGTGCGGGAGTACTAAGTCCTGCGCCACTAACTGAGTTTGGTAAATGAAAATGTTTCCTTTCTTGCTTCAGTCTGGCAACATACATGCATTTGAGAATCCTCACTGTTCTGTACATATTCTATGCTCACCAATTGGAGCAAAACTGATGAATAGAATGCATTTTCAGACAACTAGTTTGGTAAAATAACTCTTTTTAGGAAAGTACTAGTATCTTTTAATGAAGATTCAACATTTATTACGACCATGAAGTTTTCATTTTTTATAAATAAAATTCCGATAATCATGGCAAATTGACTGAAAGCGACTTTCTAAAATGTTGTTAAGACTTAACGTGTCTTTGTAAGAAGTGTTGAATGATTTGATTCATTAAATAAAATCGAAATTTATTGACAGTTCCATATTCGAAGTCAGAAAATTAAAATAATTTTTTAGAAACAATTTATTTGAATTAGCTATAGATTGTGTTCGAAAATTCTATCTGGTGATTCACCAAAAATAATGTCTGTTAATTATCAAAAAGATTTATTTGGAGATTTAAATTGATAAGAAATTCCTTGAAATCTAGAATTAAGTAAAAATGATTTATCTTTTTTGACATTTTATTTGTCAAATGTGGTAAAAAAATTAAATTATAATGATTATATGAATACATTTGCTATAAGGCATTAAAAAAAGAAACAAATATCACTTAATGTGAGCTTATTCTAATAAATGATTCGTATGCTGAAATACGTTTTTATAAATTTGTGAATACTTATTTTTGTTATTTAATTGGTTAATAATAACTTGTGTGATTGAAAAGTTATAAAAATAAGGAGCAAATCAACTTAAAATTTAAAAAAATTTAAAAAATCCGAACAAAGATAAAATAGAATACTTTTTTTTCTTTCTAAATTTAGTAATCTTATTGATATGTGGATATGGTTTATGGATGCGTTATAATTTTACGTTATATTCTTTTTTGTTCACTATTTGTTCATATAAAATTGGCATGGTTATTATTTTTGAAATTAATTTAGTCTTATTATTTATTTCAGGCATCATTACATCCATTTTGAGTTGGGAAGCCTTTGTTCCCTTTAGTCGCTTGACGTATATGGCATACCTCATCCATCCCATCATACAGTTCGTCTATATCGGCAGCACTCGGACAATAATTGAAACAACACATAGGTCTTTCGTAAGAGGATTTTTTTTTATTTCTCATTTTCATAATGAAGAATGTTTCTCATTTTTGAGCACTGAACAAACAGTATTCAGAATAGCTCTTAACAAATTTACTGATCTATATCTTCCTGTACTGTTGTTTCTGTTACTTTAGGCCTTATCACACGGCAAAATATCTTCGGCACTTTATGTCAGCAAACGTCACTTGTGTGACGTCACTTCAAAGTTTCACATCATTGGTTGAATTTCGTTTGCGAACAATATTTCCGACGACATTTTTGAACTGGTTAGAAAAAGTTGTCGATTATGAAACTTGCTTGACCGGTTATTGAGGGTAGAAACGGAAAAGTGCTGACGAAATTTTACCGTGTGATAAGGCTTTTATGGTATTTGTCATAGACAAGCCCGATGGTGAAGTCAGCGATTTTATGAAGTCGTCTCTTTTTTAGGAGCGCCATATAGAGAGAAGAGTACTTATTAATCTATTGCTGTACTAAAAACAAATAATAATATATGTAAAGTGTAGTTGCTCTACACAATTGACCGTTTAATCAAGAGCTACTAAAATTATCTCGGATATAATTTGAAGGCGAAAAAAAATGTGGATATGAAAGATTTTTCTTTCTGAAATTTTAAATAGCATTCTAATTAATTTATGATTACTAGAAATTCTTTTGTTTTCTCTCAGAAAATTCCACGGAATAAAGTATATAGAATATTATTACAGAGCATCTGTTTTCAAACAATTTGAAATTTTCAAATTTATTTTAATTATTCTACTCTAATTGCCGAGCAATAGTTAACTTATTTTCAACAGCTTCTCTGATAAATATATTCAACTTTATATTCAAATATATTCAACTCAAGAGCCACATTTAGCAATATTGCGCCAATCAAATGGTAAAAGTAGAATGTATATTTATTAAAATAGGATATTAATAAATATCCATTTATTAAAATAGAAAAGCAAAGGATTAAGATAGAACCTCATGAAATATGACAATGGAAATAAAAAGTGATTTTAGCATTCCGAATTATAAGATTAAATTTTATGATTCATCCTAATTCAAATATCTGATGCAATGAAAAAACATAAAAGAAGAACATTATATACAAACAAAGGAAAATATGCGGAATACAAGTAGTGAAACGTATAAGTTTTAAGAACTTAAAAATATTTAGCGTTTTTTTTTTCACTCACCAGGTCTTCTAATGTCAAAGAAGACCAGGTTAAAGAACGAGATTGATAAAATAAAAACAGGACATTCAATTAAAATAAAATGAATAGTAGAATGAACTTCGCAGTTGTTGCATATAGCTGCATTTTCGCCAAATATATGTTTGTGGGTGAAGCGAGTGTAACTGCGTTATAATTTCTCATATGGTTTTATCTTGCTTATGCAGTTTCCATGTTTTCCTATGAATTTGTACGTTGAACGTTTAATCGTTCTAGATAGAATTTTAATTTCTGATACAGTACTTCTATCAAGCCTTAGCTAAAATACGATTCAGCTTACTTTGAATAATTTTGACTAAATTAGACATTTTTTTCCTTCTTTTTGGCACGATACAGGGTGACCATAAAATAACTTTCCCTGTTTGGTGGCATCTGCAGCTAAATTGAATGAACGAAATGAACTCATATTTCCTATACAGACTGTGGAAGATATGAGAAGATGATTACCGAAGGATAATTAATTAGTATCAAGAGTTACCGACAGGGGAAATACTGGTGCTTGGGAAGTATAATTATGAATGAATTAGTGAAAACTTAAAATAATGTTTTATTCATCAACATTAAGAACCCCTGGAATCCATGTAACATTTTCAATATTCTAACCTTTCTTTTGTACCACATATTGCATTTTTAGTTTAATTTAGTTGTATTAACGTCCCGTTTAAAGCAACACGAGGGATATTTTAAGACGGATCTCGTAAATTTAAACAACGGTCAGATGACGACGACGACACCTGAACTGGCACCTCCCTATCCACACCACACCATACAAACGGGAGAACGTTTGACCCGACAGATTTAACGTGCAAGAGACCCCCCTCACACGATGGTTCTTCGGTAGAATCGAGTCTCGAACCTGAAACCCTCCGGTTCCGAAGCCGAGACCTTACCATCAGGCCATCGCGGCCCTACCACATTTTGCCTATGGTGTATGGCGTTCTCCGTTATTGTATGTAAACTGTCAGTTTTGATTATCATAAGAGCCCACCTCATGTTCTGTTTCAAGACATGCAAATTTGCTTAAGAGCAGGCATGCGCTTTTCAATATCTAGTGTAGAGCTATTTTACCAGTAAAGTATTCTGAGGTAAGATAAGGTCCATATTAACCCTTAGCTGTGGACTTGCAGTTTGTGAGACCGCTAGCGATGGACTGTCGGTCCCTTCTATTCGAATTTTAGCTCAATTGAATGGATTAACCTTGTAACTTCCTCTGTTGTGACCTTCAATACACGTGCACTTTTTCAACCGATTTCAGCGAATGCTTTAAAAGTAATTCCTTATTTCTTTAAGTATGGTCTCTAAGATCGCACGTCCCGTTAGTGTCCTAGTGATAAACAAGGCATAGCAGATGGCGCTAAATCTTGGGACCGAAATATCCAAATTACTGATCCTATTAAGTGCCCAGACACTTTTAAATAAAGCAGAAAGTGAATTTAGTGATAAAGATAATTATATAGAAGAGTTTTGAGATGAAAGTTCGCATTCACCTGCTTTAACTATGTTCAAACATAGTTAATTTTTTACGTAATAATGTAATGTGAAAAATTTGTAAAATATATTAATATACCCAGAGAAATATATACGGAGTTTATAGGTTGATTTTTATACTAGTCCTTAATTTGTATGCTTAAAATGCCCTCAAAACCCGCGCTATGAAAGTCATACAAGCCGATAAAAATTGCCAATTTTACCCATTGCTATTATTTTTATTTTTCATATAATTGTTGAATTTTACATTATATTGCTTTATATATACCTTTATATACTGGAAAAATAAATATGATTTAAAAAGTATAAAGCAATATGTTTTTTCAAGAATGTTATGTATTGTAACATGTAATTTGAGAAAAAAATGTATGTTCTAAAGCATTCCCTTTTTCCAATGATAATATATTTTGAAAAAATTACTAAAACATATCTATTCACCAAGAAAAATATCTTCAAAATGTATCGTCAATTTTTCATACTAATACATTCATTACATAATTTAATTTGAGTGCAAATGAAATGCGGATTAGTAGATCGCATCTCCCCAATTAAGCTCTAAAATTTCGCCTCCCCAGTTAAGGGTTAAGCACAGATCAACAGTCAATCACAGAACAACAGTCAATCACGTCAAGAATACATCAATAGTCAAGGACCAACTGCTAACAAGTCATTTGTGCTTCCCTTTCTACAGGAAATCCATGGCACTGCTGCCACGCACGCACTAGGAAGTTTACTTAAGCCATCTCGATATGCAAATTTCCTCATTTGTACTTGACAGCAGAGACAATATTTCTACTATCGGTAACTTTTAGTGCTAATTTTTTTCTTCGAATTTCCTTTCCCATGTCTTCCACAGTCTCTGTATGAAATGAAGTTTTATTTCAGTCATTCGTTTTAGCTGCAGAGACCGCGAAACAGGAAAAGTTATTTTATGGTAATTTTTTTCACAGGTATTTATATATTTCGTTAATTTATGGTTTATTTTCTGTTACAGGTATTCATATATTTGAGCAACGTTGTTATCGCTTTTATGTGCGCATACATCTTCAGTTTACTGTTCGAATCTCCTTTTATGACCCTGGAGAAAGTACTACTCGGAACAGGAAGAAATTCCAACAAGGAGCCAGCCTCATCTGATAGGGGAACTGATCAAGAAGTAATGCAAGGCATTAAAGAAATTTGCTATTCAGATGAAAATGAAGATAAAAACACAATTTGCAGCATCAAGATCAAATATTTAGAAACAAATGAAACTTAAATTTCGTGTGGTATCTGGTTGATTCAAAATCCTAAGATTTTAGAATCAGTCATAACATGATTCGACTGAGAGGGATCAAATTAAAAGTGCATGAAATATAATGAAACAAAGAACTAGAGAAATATCTCCAGAGAATGTAAATATTTTTTTCTCCAAATATCGGTTAAATTCTGATGATAAATTTGTGCACCAGAAATAATTTTAACATTTAACAGTACAACGAAAAGAAGCTCCAGAGCTGAAAGCAGTGTATGTTAGATTTTATTTTTTAAGAACAACTATTGTTTTGTTTATTTTTTTGACATCCAACCACATATTATATATAAAGTGTCAGTAAACAATTGAAAAAAAATGACTCATCATCTGTGATGTTTTAACTCTAACTGTATCATTTTTAATTACGTTTTTTATCTGTATGTGTTAATAAAGGGTGTTTTACAAGGTATGCAGCATCTAATATTTACAGATTCGAGTGGAACACACCAAGACTAGTATTTTGATGTATAACCTGTGGGGTTCCTTTAACGTAGCGTCATAGTCTAATTACAGGTAGAAACAAATTATGAATCCCGCAGTTTGTATTGCAATTTGTGCGGAGCTGCGGTGACTTGGTGGCAAGGTCACGGCTTCGGAACCGGAGGTTTTCGAGACTCGATTCCACCGCAGAACCGTTGTGTGAGGGGGGTCTCTTGCTCATTAAATCAGTCAGGCCAAACGTCCTCCCGTGTGGAGTGGTGGGCAGAGAGGGGAGCCAGATCAGGTGTCATCCTCGTCATCTGACCGTCATCTTCAAAATGACAGGGTCCATCTAAAAATAGCCCAAGTGTTGCTATACAACGGGACGTTAAAATAATTAAACTAAACCAAACCAATTTGAGGTGCATACGACGGTTTCACAACGTGGAAGCTTTCCTAGATAATTGTCACCACAACATAAATGGGACATGATGATCAAAAGTACGTAGAAGAGAAACCATTTGATTTATGCAAGATGGTGTTAGACTTCACAGCACTCAGCAAAACTTCGATCTTTTAGAGGAACATTTTCCCCATAGATTGATTACGCTGGATTCCATTCCGAAACCAGACAGTTTTATAGAGTGGCCACCTTATTTCTCGGATCTTAACCCATGCGATTTTTTTTTCTTGGGGACGTTTGAGAGACAATGTATCACAGATATCTCAGACAGTGTATCTCATATTCAATTGCTATTCTCAAGATCAGACGATTTGAGAGTAGCAATTGAAACTGAGGTAAAGGAAATTGGATCACATGTTTTTTAAAGAAAATAACAGCGAATTTCGATTCTAGATATCGGCATGCCATTTGTTCGAATGGCCGACATTTTGAAAATCTATTGTATTGAAAGTTCTTAATAAACATTGACTTTTAATTGCTTTTTTTCCATTTTTTTGAAGTTTTCATAAAGTTTCACACATTAATTAGACTATGAGGCTGTATACGGAGGCTTCGTATGTTATTCATCAAAATATTCGTCTCGACGTTTTCTATCCAAATCTGGTGATATTAGACGCTGCATACTTTTTGGGACACCCTGCATGTACTGTTGCTATCTGATGTTTGTTGCTGAATATATTCTAAATATTCACATTGGATGAAACAATGTGCAACATTTATTTAATTCACCTTGCATAATTTTATTTTTATGAATCAATTTTTTGTTTGTTTTCTCAACGAATGATTAAAAAAAAGATTTAACAATATATTTATGAAAAAAAAATCAGAATTTGTTTTTGAAATTTTTTAAAATTTGTACTTGGATAATAAATAAAGTAATTCGAATTTCAAAAGAATGGGATAGTTTTAAAGTGATTTTTCTCTTAATAATATGAAATTGATTATAACCAAAAATTATCTCACATTGAATATAAAGATTAAAAGAAAAATTATCTATGAACAATAGAAATTTACTCTAAGCATTTAAAAAAATTTCTTGTACACTATTACATTAGTGTATAAATACCGGAAAATGTGAGGTAAATCAATTTTTTTTAAAAAATTGCAAATTTAAAAACCAAAATTAACGAAAATTCATAAAAAATACAAAGCAACTGAAATACAGGAGTAAAAAAACCCCTTAAATATACCCTTATACCAACATAGAACAGAAAAAAAAAATGAATTACTGTTACGGAGTCTCGCGATTCTTCTTCAATAAAGAGTGTTCAAATAAAAAGGTACGAAACGATACTGTTGGTACAAATGAAGACTTTATTCAAAGTATACACCATAGGCCTGAGCACAACGATACCAATGATTAACGAGCCGAAGGATTCCTTGCTCACAGAATTCCTGTGACAGTGACGAGACCAAGTTCTGCACATTATTCTTGAGTTCATCGTCCGAATTGAAACGCTTTCCTTTCAGATGTTTTTTTAGGGGACCAAACACCTGAAAATCTTAAGGAGATATGTCCGGGTTGTAGAGCAGATGGTCGAGCTGCTCCCATTTGATTTTGGCTAGCCCCACGTGTGTGACCTGGTGACTCGTGGACGAGAGTTATCATGGAGCAGAACAAAACCCTAGATTAGTAGCTCCGGTCTTTTGTTCTTGATGAACCTATGTAGTCTCCGGAATGCTTTTATGCTCGAGGCATTCAAAAAGTAGAGATCCTTGGACAGTGAATTCAAGACCGCTATGAAGGACTGTGTTTCCCTACGGCAGCAGGAATTCTGGGAGCAAGGAATCCTTTGGCTCTTTAATCAATGAGATCATTGTGCTTAGGCCTTAGGTATATATATTGAAGAAAATCTTCACGTAACGTAACGTAACGCCATCTTGCGCCCCCGGGGTCTATAACCGGTTATCTAACCGGTTAGAAGGACACAAAATGGAAGGAAAAAAAAAAGAAAGAAAGAGATAAAAAATAAAGAAAGATAGAGACGACAAACCATCCAGGCCTCTCCAGAGAGAATCCCATTGGTGCCGAATCTTACTCGACAACTTTCAGTTTTTGGGTGAGGTAATAATTACAGGGGGAGGGGGAAACAAAAATAAGTTACACTTTTGAAGTTATATTTTCGGCTGATTATGATTGGCAATTTGGTCTCAGCTATTGTATAACCCTGAAGAGGTCTTGGTATTAATGGATATGGTTTATTATGGAGTGGATCTTGCTGCGTGAATGGGTGTTCGATGCAACCCTCCTGTACCATTCTTCCTCAAAACGTGGCTCTGGCTTTCTCATGTGCCATGAGAGAGTCAGTAAGCATTCGGTGTCATAGCGAATTGGGGATCCTATTTCCCCACAGATACAGCAAGGAGAGATGGCCAGATGGAATCTGTGCAGGTATGTTGCGAATGGACCATGTCCAGTGAAGAAAAAGACATCCGCTCTGTTTCAGGTGGTCGCGTAGAGAGAAACTTTCGGTATTATATTGAATGTGGATCGGCCTGTTTCGCCTTCTTCCTACTCACAGCAACTTTGAGTTCACCATCCGAGTTGAAGATCTATCATGTTTTTTTCAGAGAACCAAACACATGAAAATCGCAGGGGAACATATCTGGGTTATAGGGCAGGTGGTCAAGCTGCTCCCACTTGAACATTTCTAGTTCCGCTTGGTGATTCTGGAGACAGTAGGGAGCGAATTATTATGAAGCAGAACCACATACTCCGAGAGCAACCTCGGTCTTTTGTTCTTGATGGATTTGCATAGTCTTCGGAGTATCTCACAGTACACATCAGAGTTAATGGATCTGAAAAAGCATAGGAAAAGGAAGTGCTCCAACTAGGACGGCCAATTCAAGATCCCGTCACGGCCACAGGAATTCTGGGAAGAAGGAAACCTTCGACTTGTTAGTCAATGGGATCGTTATGCTCAGACCATGGTGCATACTTTGAATAATGTCTCCATTTATACCCACAGTGCCGTTTCGTACCTTTTCATATGAACACCTCTTCTTACTATTCACTTAAAAAGTTCAATTTGAAAATTTGCATAATTTCCTAGCATAAAGAATTATTATTCGCACTTTATAGAGCAAAATCAAAGATATTCCAGTTTTTTTCTTAGCTTTTTTCTTTCTACAAATATTTCTTAAAGAATCTAAATAAAATCTTTCTTTTCCATCGGAATTAAGTTGAAAATACGATAAAAACAACAGGAATAGTCTCTTTGAAACTTTCTCATGTTCTCTGAAATACATGCCTTCTTTATTATCAACCACATGCTAATGACGCAAAAAATTTAAGAAAAAGCCTATTAGGATGCGATGTTTGATAATTAAGACATGGAATGCTGTTAATGCGCAGACATTTGAATATTGAATGAGTATTTTAGACGCCTTTTTTTCAGATCAATTGATTTAATTTATTACACAAAAGGGATCATTCTTAAGTTGTGGCGCAAAGAAGGTTATCGACTCCAGGGGCAGGATTTTATCTTTTTATCCCCCCCCGTGAGTCATCCGTGTGTTAGATTTTTAAACAGGTTCAGAACAGGGAATTAGTTTTTTATATTTCTTTTTGAAAAATGACATTGGATTCTATTTTAAGTCTTTAGCATCCCCAGAGAATGATGCCTGGGACATCTATATATCCCCTCTATTTTTTCTGTACTCCCGCTTCTTCTTAAATCAAAAATTCTTGATACATGAGAAAGTTTGAAACATCATTCAAACTTTTTCATCTTATCACACGTAAAAATAGTGTCTAAAAAATTTATTTTGAAAAAAAATTGTTAAAGAAAGACGACTTTAAATCCTCGAAATTTCGGAATTTGACATGAATTCCTAAAGAAAATTAAAAATTCTTATTGTATTTGGTAATTCTTATTGTATATACTCTTAATTGCAAAATTAGTAAATCTTAATTTTCTGAAACGCGCTAACATGAATGTTTTTAAAGAAAATAACTGAGCTTTTTGTCACCTTTTTTTAATGTTAAACAATTCAGCTTCAGTTGTTTTTTTAAGGGAAAAAAATCATTATGGATATTTTAGATTATCGCTATAAATTGCGAAAGCGATTACTGTCAGAAACACGAAATGAGTGGTGGGTGTGTGGACTGAAGATTAGAAGGTTTAAAGATTGTTCTGCTTTCAATTTTAACAAAAAATATTTTTGAAGAGGATTATTAAAGCCAGAAATTTGATTTTTTACAGGGAAAAAATCGAAGAAAAACAGATGTTTTTCATTGAAGTAAATGCTATTAAAAAGTAAATGTATCTATTATATTAATTCATTAAAATAATCAACAAAAGTTTTTTTTCTGGTCAAAGAAATTATTTTAATAATAGAATTAATTTCCTTTTTTGTGAAAGCAATTGGTGCGTTTGAGAAAGCAATTTTATACTTTAATTTTAAAAATATGTAGTTAATTAGATAACACAACCTCATTTTTTTTATTTTGCGGTTTTTGTAATTGCTCCTCATGTTATTCTACTGGTAGCAAATGTGAGTCAATAATAAAATTAAATCAATGTATTTAAACAAAATAGTTATAAAAATAATAAATATATTAATTAGAAAGTACATGAATACAGACATTTGTGTAAAATATAAGTTCAAGAAAGAAATTTAAAAACATCATCAATGAAAGAAATAATGAAATACATTTCAAAAAATTAAAATTAATCAATATTATGAGTACAGCAAAAAAATACAAGAAATAGTCGAATTAAATTTTATAAAATGACATGTGTTTCATTTGCTTATTATCTGTTTTTTATTAATGCTTATCATCTGTTTTTTTATTAATGCTTATCATCTGTTTTTTTATTAATGCTTATCATCTGTTTTTTATTAATGCTCATTATCTGTTTTTTATTAATGACATCTGTTTTATTATTATCTGTTTTTTATTAATGAGTGTTTCATTTGCTTATTATCTTTGTTTTATTAATCACATTCTGAGTGTTTCATTTGCTTATTATCTTTGTTTTATTAATGATTTTCACCTTTTTTCTCAATAAAATAATCAAGACAGACTAGAAATTTACCCGACTATGTAAAAAAATGAACTTTTGTGCTCTTATTAGCATCAAATTTTTCAAAATTTTCATGCATTTTTTTCATAGATTCTTCATAATGCTTTCCTGTGTGGCTACTAAAAGGTTTCTTAAAATTTTAGATAAAGCATGATTAAGCAAAATATTCAATATCTGTCAAAGTAACAGAATAGTTTTGAATCTTTGTCGTTTTAAGAATTCCAACACAAATAAAATATTTGTTTGTGCTTTCTTATTGCTTAGTCTAGGAAGCATTTCACAATTATATTGGAAGAAATGATGTAAGAGAGAAATCAACTTAGAATTGTTGTCACTATCCCAATATAGTGTTTCATTCCTTTATTATTTCATCCCGATTAATCTATTAAATGAATTGCTTCATTCGAATTATGAAATAGATTCAAACTAATTATAGAATAATTTCTGTCAGCCAATAACTTCCTGAGAATATTCTTCAATAAACATTTTTCTTAAAGACATTTTACTTTTTTTCAGTGACCTCTAAGCAAATAAAAAAGGTTTTTGTCTTAGAAGAAAGTTGATAGTCGCAACAACATAGATAGATCAATAAAAGGTTAAAGATTAATACACACTAATACTCTTGCTGCATAGTTACTCCAAGATCATTTTAACAATTTGATATTTCTTGCATTTTCCCCGGTAAACAGACAGGTAAGGACAGTGAATGTTATTACGCTCTTTTTTTAACTTTCCAGTGGGTGCAGCCGTCATACCTACATGAAAGGTCGCGCGTATTTCCCACATACGCTATAGTAAATTGTAAATTTTCAAAAGCGTAACTATTAAAATTATGTTGTAAATAGCTTAGGATTAATAACTACAATAATTTTAAACATTTTATTTATTTAAAAAGAAGCAGAAACAACATAAACATAGATTGCAATAACAATATAAAATGACCACAGGTTAACTGAATTGATTTAAAAATAATATAAATGAAATTGCCGATATTTTGACAGAACAATTTGCATATAAAATATAGAAAAGCAAAAATACAGAATCTATGTATAAAAAGGAAAAAGTAATTGAAAATTAGATATGAAAAGGAAGAAAATAGTTTCATTTTTATTTCATTGCAGCTTTGCAATTGGAGCAAATGTGTTTAGTGTGCTCCAAACATATAAATTTCTGTCAAATCTCATAACCGAACCTCGTGATTCAAGTCCGCTTTTCTTTTTGGCAAGATTTTTTCCCTGTTGTCGCATCTTCGACTTCTTCAATACCTAGTTCAGTTTTTCTCTTAAGCACCTTTAATTTTAGCTCACTTTTTAGAAATGTGGGGGCTTTTTTCAATATTTTCCTTCTTGAGTGCATTTGCCAGCTGTCGCCAGTCTAAAACAATACGGATTTATTTGTAAAATCATATAAAATCAGATGTGGCAAACACTTACATGAACGGTCGCGCGTATATCTAAAATACAAATATCTGATCTTCAGAGACCTATTAACGCCACAAACTTACGAATACAATTGAAAGTAGTTCAAAAGGAGGGGGACAAATAGCCAAGGACAGGCGTTCCCAGTGCCACCAGATCTAAAGTTATAAAACGAAATTCATCATTAGTGTATCTCTCACATACGCGCGCCGGCTGGAAGGTTTAGCTTCTGTAATGATTGCTATAACGCACTTTTTTTGAGCTTCTATAGTAATTACTATTGCTCACTGTTAGTAAATTTGAGATTTCTGGTTGAACTATCTAAAAAAGCTCATAATCTTCAGATTTCTTTCCAGTCACAAATGAAATAAAAGAATATTATTTTGCAATATGTCAATATGTCTTAATCAAAGGATGGGAAAATTTTCTCTTTCCTGGTTTTGTAAACTGCTATTTTACATAAGTAAGAGCTTTTTATTCCTTTGATCCAGGTGCTGAAAGTTTTTTTTTCTTGTTTTGACTAGAGGAGTCTTAATATTAAATGATTAAATTTACTGATTGAGTACTTCTACGATATTGGAAGTGCTATCTCACTTTCACTACCACCCCTAAGTTCTATTATTTTTTTTCTCAAGAAATAATATTAGGAAATGTGGCACAGGAATATTCCGTAGGTAGCGCAGTCAACATGCTGATATCAAATCAAGATGTCCTCACTTTTTCTCTTTTCTGTTACGATTAAATCTTTTTACATTCAAAAGGTCAAAATAATTCTCTTGGCGATTATTAGGCTTAGTTTGTATTTTAGGCATAACATATTACAAAATTACTCATCACCTTTTTTTCAACGATCATAAATACTTTGAAAAGTTATTGTAAACTTTGTTGGAAAACTGATGGTTTATTTTAACCCCGAGTTTGTAAGTATTGTTAATATTTGGCTAAAACGATTTCTAACAGCTTTTTAAATATAAAGATAAAACAATTAAGTAGATAATATAGACAAATAAAGAATATATATAATAAAAGTAGCAACAAATACTAATGATTACAGATACCAATGAAAATGTTACAATATGATTATTTCATTAAGTAGACACAATTTGATGGAAATAATATTAGTTTTAAAATCAGCACTCGGAAAGCAACTTTTCACAAGAAGGTTTCTTAATGGCTGGGAAAATGATTTTCTTCTTCCATCAGGGTTATTAGTATTATTTTACTCGTAATAAACAATACATTATTAATAAACATTCCACTTTTTGGCGCTCATTAATAGATTTTTTTCAGAATAGCTTCCTTCTTTGGAGCCAAAAAAGAAAAAATTCCCATTTCTTCTTATTTTTGCAGCAAAAAATACCTCTTTCAATGAACCAACAAAAATATCAACTTAAAAAGTGCATTCTTTCTTGAAGAATATTTTAAATTACAGTTATAAATCAAAGGGAACAATAAAATGGCTTCAAGTATCCGTTAAAGCGTTGAAAATTGTAATGACTATAACATCGTGTCCATATTTAAGCATATATAAATTGTTTAATAACTGAACTTGTTTATAAAAACAATCGTCTGAATTCTTGAAGAAAAGCAAGTGTACATTAGTTTTATTCAAATTAATTCATTTAGATAATTGTTATAAACAGTTCTTTTTTCACCACATCACTTTGGAGAAATTTCTTTAATATAACAAATATATAGCACAATTATTTCATTCCTTTACAGCAACAAGTGATGATTAGAATAGATTTTTTTATTGACTTTCAAATTAGATAAAATTATGAATTTTATGCAGGTTAACTTTATGATTGCCAAAATAAACTAATTTTATTGCCAAAATAAATTGAAAAAATGTAAAAAAGTCACCAGAATTATAAATTTATTCACAGCAATAAAATAAAAAAGTCAAGATTAATTTATCACCATTTATTTTGCATATTTTCACAAAATGATTTCATTTATTTCATAAGACCAGAGCTATGTGACAAGGCATTAATTGTATGATTAAAATTGCTCTGAAAGTGTCAAAATTACTTTCTATCTAACAATAAACTTGTTATAATTCCCATTTTAAAATTATTTTTTATTCTTTACAATGACAATTTGTACTAAATAATTAATTTAATCGACCCAGTTACAATCCGATTTATGTACGGTTCAGTTCCACCAGATGGAGTTACTGTATCATTTCTCCTAAAGTCAAAGAGCATTTTTTTTCTATCCTAATCAAAAAAGAAGAGAAAGTGAACAATTGATTATAATATTTGTAGAAACGCGATTATACCGATATGATATCCTAGCAGCTATGTGCTTAAAGTTTTTTTTTTCATGTAAAGAACACAGTCCGAACTGCAATGTTTTTTTCCTTTCTTTTTTTCCCATTGGAGATTTATTTTATTCCACATATTCGTGTTATCCAATAACCTATTTCCCGTTGTTCCGGAAAAATGTAATAAAATTAAATATTTTTTAAAATTTCGCAGTATCTCACTCTAACACATATGTTTCTAATATAGTGTATCCTAAAAATAATTTTACGCTTTTAAAAATAATAAAAAAATCTACATGCACGATTTTTTGTTTTTGATAAAGAAAGTATCAATTTTTTTCACAATTATAAGGTCAATTTTGACGCACTTTTCGATTAATGTCATCGAAATTTCAGCAAATATAAAGAGAATTTGGTTTCAGCTAAGTGTCATTTGTCATCCATTGTAAATCTTTGTGGTTCAAATTTTAGTTTTCATATAGTCCAAAATCGTGACATATCTAGTTTACAGTTTTAAAGTCAATGAACCACGCAACCATTAAGTGCACGTTGTTGGTAAAGAGACACTCTATACTTGTAATAAAGCGCAATGTGTGTGTAAGTGTGTGTTGACTCTTTACAGACCAAACCGTTCCACCTAGAGCAAACAAATTTGGTACGTGTACCACGGAGCAAGTTTTTCAAGTTTTTAATTAGAATTTTAATGATTCTATGATCGTTTGCAATAACTGTATCATTAATTCAATCAGCTTTATTTACGGTAAGCATGATTGAATTTATACAGGATACGATTCAAATTCGGGCCCAATGGATACTTTGAAAATCATTAGTAATAGGCATTTATATTGTTTAGCACTGTTATTTTAGTACGAAGTTTTTTGAAACTGAATTAGTTAAAAATCAAGCTAACATTTGGAATTTTTCTGCTACAACTTCCGAAAATATTGCAGCCCAAAACTTAGTGTAACTTAAACTTAAAAAAGTAATTTTTAAATCCTCTTAAAAATTACTTTTTTTCATTAATAACAATATTTTAACCTATAAAATAAGTTCCTATTTTTAATGATTTTTTAAAAAAAATATTATAGCCATATTTTCCAACAATTAATTTTTCACAAAATGAAAGTAGAATTTAACCTACAAGAGTACGTTAAGAGAGTACCATTGCTTTGGCGTCAATTTTGCAAAAACTGAATGATCAAATTAACTCTTATTGCAAATTAAACAGTGGATAGTATGATGATCAGCATGTGTTTAAATGAAAGCGTAATGTTATGGAATAAATATAAGATGTGATATTTTCCACATAATTCCACGGCAGCTGATTGCAAATCCTAGAGGCACATAGTTAATTGAACAAATAATAGTAAGCGTTGTATAAAACATGAGTTATCTGACTATTGAAGTTCAAATATGTTTGGTTGAGAAGTTATAAAGAGAACAAGATACATAAGTACTTAATTAAAAATTTTAGAACGCAATACTCATGGTGGACCAGTTAGTCGCCAAAGGCGGCTAATATGAAATAAGAATGACGTTATCAGTCAATTGCTGCTGTTTGATATTCAATTAAATTTAAAGAAATCTTCGATAGTTTTTTTTATTGAATAGAAGCAAACGTAAATAACAGATTCTCACAATAAAATCATTATATCAAAGACTGTGCCAAACCACTTCAAAAAGGCAATTCACTGACATATGGCTTTTGAGCAAACGAAGTTTAGTTTAGTTCAGTTATATTAACGACCCGTTGTGAAGCAACACTAAAGCTATTTTGGGACGGACCTCGCAAGTCTGAATCACGGTCAGATGTCGAGGACGACTTCTGAGCTGGCACCCCCCTCTCCACGCCACATCACACCAGCGGGAGAACATTTGGCCTGACAGATTTAACGTGCAAGACAGCCCCTTTACACGCCGTTTCTTCGGTGGAGCGAGTCTCGAACCTGAAACCCTCCGGATCAGGTTCGAGACTACTTGTTTCGAAACCGATACCTTACCACCATGCGACCGCGAACCATTTGAGCAAACGAAAGAATTCAAAGATTATATTATTCTAGTTTATTTAAAATAATTTTAAAACATTGAATGTATAAATGCAGGTATTAATTGTATTATTTTAAATGTATTTCAAGATTTGAATTTTTTACATAACTTTTTTAGGCATGTGTACTAATAATTATTTTAAATTCTTTCAAATCATTCCAACTTTTTACAAAGAATATGCTGTTATCTCTGATATACATCTGTATTGTTACAAGCTCCTAATATAATCGATTAAGTTTTTAAAATACTTAATTTGAAAGGATAGCCCTGTACTTTTGATTTTTAACACAGAACGGATAATATTTTTTCGTCACATGATAATGAACATAAGCTTGAAATATGGTTCATTTAAAACTTCTCATGCAGAAAAATCTTGGTTCTCAGTTAAAATCAAAAATTCAATAAAATATACTCAGTGTAAACAAAATATACTT
The DNA here is from genome assembly GCA_026543055.1 of Argiope trifasciata. Lineage (NCBI taxonomy): Eukaryota > Metazoa > Arthropoda > Arachnida > Araneae > Araneidae > Argiope > Argiope trifasciata. The sequence goes on along the minus strand of JAPMOQ010042376.1, from coordinate 696,117 downwards.
GTATTTAGAGAAATTGATTTCTTTAACAACCAATAGTGTCCTTTTTTTCTTTTAAAAAAAGCCGAGTTTAATATCGATGTTAAATTTGCTACAACTACAAAATTGATTACATCGAACCATGAGTGTTGCCAACTGGAAAAGATAAAAATGATTTAAGAGCTGCGAAAATTTAGCGTTCATATTTCTTTTCCAATTAAATCATCTTTTTCCCAATACTAAAAAAGACAAACTTTCCAAGCTATTATTTAAGTAGTGATTTCTTACGTTTAATAGAGCCACTTTCGTGGAATTTGTGATAAATAACCATCTATTACAATATAGTTCAAATTGAATATAATAAGTTTCTTATAAAAAATAAAAAAAACATTATATTCTTAATGAATGTAAACAGTGAGGGATGTAGAGGCAAAGACTTTTGGTGTAGGTGGTGAATTGTGCCAATGTGCAGGTTGAATGCCGCCAAGGATCGAATCTGCGACCTTCCGATTTGCAGCCGAGTAACTTATCCACTATACAAAAGTGAACACTGATGTTAAGTGGCAGTTACTGGCTTATTAAGATGTCACCACAATACTCCCCCACCAGTGAGTTTATAGAGAGATGAACGATTTTATTGCTGCAAGCGTTATGGCTAGCGTATGAGAGTTGCTGCTGCGTCAAGTGAGTCTGACAATTTTGAGTTGCTGATGGAGAGAGTTGTTGCTGCTACTGCGTCAAATGAGCCTGACGACTTTTCTTTTGTTACGCTTGCTGCTGGTAGATGGCGCCATGACAGCTGTTTGAATCACGTCCGAGGTCACCAATTCGGAGTATGGTGTTGGCGGAATAGTGCCAATGTGTAGGTTGAATTGCGCCAAAGATCAAACCAGCGACCTTCCGATTTTGCAGCCGAGTAACTTATCCACTATAGAAAAGTGAACACTGATGTTTAGTGAAAGTTACTGGCTAATTAAGATGTCACCACAGGCTGTTATCCCATAGTAGCCAAAACGATTACAGTTAGTGAATATCAAAATGCTTGAGGGCTTGAACAAAAATGCTAAGATGTTTGTTTGCAAAAGTTTGAGACAAAAGCAAGTCAAAAGAGATGTTCGGATATTCTATGTTGAGTTTTTTCCAGTAGGTTGCATATTTCTGTAGGTTGTATATTTTGAGCATTTAAACAAGATGCTCAAAATATACAACCTACAATGGGAAATGTTGTTGTCCACATTACATATGAAGCACAAGGAGTTGCCTGGGAGATTGAATATGTGAAGTAGACTTGGAGTAATGATCCTTTTGCAAATCAAAGTGCAATAAGTTTATCCTGAATTCTACTTCTAGTCCAATTAGTGATTGTGCTTATGTCTGGAAAATCCCCGATCAAAGCTGGATATTTTTTCCCGTGATAGTTATTTAGAGACAATTTCAGTAGATATCTTTCTCAGATTAGAGATTCGGTGAAGTTTGCTGCAATGACAGAAGCTGGGAATTCTTCATTTTGAAAACTGAAGTCATTCAGAGAGATTTCACAAAGAATGTGGAAAAATTGGTGTATTTATTAGATGCTTCGGAGAACAATTAGGGCTTTGAAATAAAGCTTTGAGCATTTCTTTATAATTTTACGTCAATAGGACATTTAGTTAATAATAATTTTTGGTTGAAGGTGAGAAAGGAAAATTAGCTATTTGTTTGATGAAAAATTAGTTGCAAGTCGTTTAATTTTTTTGAATATTTTATTCTATCAAAAATATACAAATTAATTTACATAAGAATGTTGGCACGCGCTCCTCAAGTATAAAATGTTGCCATCTTTTTATAACTTAATACAGCTCTGGTTAAAATAATTTTAAATCGATATACTATTCTATATATATATATGCAATAGTTTTAGCTAAATAATAATTCAGGGAAGTTTTAGGAATAAATCTTTTTAAATGTTCGAGATGGACAGCACAGTCCCATGATATAATAAACAAATTTCATTTTAGCAAGTGAGATAATAAATTATGTTTTAAGAATCTGGCGACTTATTTGGAAACATTTTTATTAAATTGTTATGGAATGAATGTTTGATTGACAAAATTTCTTTAATTTTTAGTTATTTTTTGAGCAAAATGGATTAAAAAAAATTTTGGGTAAAATGTTTATTGCGAGTTGAGGATTCTTTAAAAATGTTATTTCTTAATAAGAATAGAGGTTAATTTTCTTAAAAAAACACTCATCTAATTGAAATGAATTTTATTATATGATCCATTTTTCTAAGATATTATCAATTAAAATAAAATTTTGGCTGAATTCCTGAATAACAGATTTCAAGCAAAATAAATGTAGTAATGGTACTCTTCTGTTTTATTGCCGCAAGATGTCGCCAATGTGAGCCAATAGCGAGTCAAGTAGCTAAGCGAAGTGAATGGCAAAACAAATGACGCCAATGTGAACAAAATGAGAACAAAGTCGTCAGGTAAATAACGTGAATTTAACGAATTTGAACATTAAATTTAATGTAATTTTGCATTTTTTGACCTTTCTCTTTTCCCGTTTAACGATTATTTAGCGACTTTTTGGCGATTCTTTCTTTGCGCCTGTATAACGGAAAAGTACCGTAATTCATCGGTATCCATATCTTAACAACGTTAAGGCTGCAAAATATGTTATATCAGTTCAAATGGTCAATCAGAGAGTTTTTAGATAGTTCAGATAGTTTTTAAATAGTTTAGTTCAGATAGTTTTTAAATAGTTTAGTTCAGATAGTTTTTAGATAGTTTAGTTCAGATAGTTTTTAGATAGTTTTGTTCAGATAGTTTTTAGATACTTTAGTTCAGATAGTTTTTAGATAGTTTTGTTCAGATAGTTTTTAGATAGTTTTGTTCAGATAGTTTTTATCAGTTCAGATGGTCATTTCATGATTTTATTCTTGAAAATTAAAAATTCAAATAATTGATAATCTTGAAATTCTAATAATTGATAATTAGATGGATGAATTCGAGTACTAATACTCCAATTCTCTGCCACGCGTCTGATTAATTGACCTCAAGATTCTAAAACCTCTTGGTCAAATAAATTCAATTAAATCCACGGGCTCCCGATTAACGAAAAGTGTAACTCTTTCTGTTGTTCAAAGTAACATTAAAACATGTATGCATTAATTGAGTTAAAAGTCTGCCTCATTACGAATATAAGTTTTTTCCTGGAAGTCTTTTAGGGGAAATAGGCGCATCCTTAAAACTTGTTTTTAGGGAGGATTTACAGCAGTCAGTCAGAAGGCAAGTATTCATCCAGAAATTTCTGGATATTTTCACCAAAAAGATCTGCCAAAGAACAATACAAATCCTTCGATTCATATTCCTCAGCCATTACAGGATTTGTGGATAATAATTACTTGGCACTTATCAATACTAGCTCAAATTAGGTCATTAATTGCATAATAATAGCATTTAATGACTGCTGATTGAGGCCAGGTAATCGATATATCAGATAATGGATGGTGAAAATCTGACACAATATTTGTATGTAAAAAAAAAAAAAACCACACTAAGTTCGTAATCTGGAAAACAACATCGAACATACCATCTTGCTTTGTTCCAAATGCGTAACTTATTGGTCAAACCTTTTTTGCAAAACTTAACATCGATCTTCTTTCTTGTTCTGCATTCAAAAAGCTTTTTCCAATAAGCAGTAACGTCAGATTCGTCTCCAATTTCTGAAGATTTTTTATATCTATTGAATGCACTCCTTCGGCATTAGAGGTAATGGCCTTTGTTGACTAAAATCCCATTCTCATTACACTTTTAATCAGTAAATAAACAAAGCACAGAAAATAAACTGCAAAAAATATTATAAAAGAATAACGAAAAACTAATGTTAACGCCTCGAAGCGTATTAAAAAGTCTCATTATTCTTTTACCGAAGAATAATTCTTTGCATCCACAATTAGCCTCTTGGAAATATTCAGCGGAATTTCAAGGTATAGTTTTCAAAGCAAGTAAAAAAGAGCATAAACCTCATTTCGACGATATCGATTTACGATTCAAAGCTTCAGCAAATCTTGCCACCATTTCTTTCGATGAAGATGTTGTCAGTGAAACATCTTTTTCTAGTTAACTGATTTTAATATCCGGTAGGATATAATAACCACTCATAGAAATCAAATAATGTTCTGTCAATAAAATGTATCAGTTTTAATTTGAAAGTTCTCGAGTCCTTTTTCTTGACGGGATCAATGTCAAAGAAAAAGTCTTTGATATCAGTTATATTTTAAAGGTTTAAGCAGATTCTAGACTTTTAGCTTGTTTTTTTTAAAAAGTTTAATTTTCAATTTTTTTTAAGGAGCTATATTCAGCGTGTGAGTGCGTTTTATTTTGCGAGTTATAAATGAAACTTTTTTGAATTACTTATGAAAATCTTTGTCAAATTGTGATTTTCATGAAGCAAGCCTTTTTTTTCTTTTTCAAATTTATCGTCACTTTTGTCTGTATTCTTTAATATTTGCTTAAACATTATCATATCAATATTTGTTGATGTTCCATATAATGATATATGAAACATAATAATATAATGTTTTATATACTGTTAACATTATACAATGTTTTATATATTGTTAACATTATACAATGTTTTATATATTTCATTTATTATTCACGATATGGTTGCTATTTATTTACATGCAACTTCAAATATATTTTTTGTTTCATTTCATTATTCTTTTTACAATTATCTAATTAAAACTGTTTGATTTCAAAACTTCATGAGGCTTAAAAAAATCAATTTTCAATTTCCAACAGACCAAGGTAAAATAACAGTTAATAAAGTTAACAATAACAATAAAGTTAACAAGAAAAAACAAAAATACTTTGTTTTATTAAATATTACTTTATATTTACCTATCTATCTATATATTCCGTGTATATCAGAAATGGTTCTAATAGTTTGGATCAAATTTTGAATTTAGATAAGATTTCGCTTTATAAGTTTATCTATGCGGCTCTCTTTCCTAAAAAACTCCTATTTTTCCTATTTTACTCAAAGATCCCTCTCATTTTTTTATAACTAACTATTGCAGCCTTTTTCTATCTGCTCTCTGGCTAAAAATGTTATACAGCGTCATCTTGGAAGGTCAAAAATATGAGTAATGATAGATAAAAGATAAAATGATTACTGTAGAAACAATTATTGAATTCATTTCAGTTTCCAACAATTATCTTGATGTAAGAATAGGAAGTGTGGATTTGAATTTTGAAGTGTCCAGTAATCTGATCTTAAAGTAAAATGAAGGAAGTATCAATAACCTCTGAATTGTAAAGAATTGTAAAAAAAAAAATATCGGAAAGTAAATTTAGTTGAAATTTCGTAAACATTAATTCTTATTATTGTTATGCCTATCTCTGTTACTATATAATTACTGATCATAACAAGCCAAATAAATATGTCATATAATAATATATACGCAATGTTAATTGAATTGAATAATATGCTGCATCCAAATTCTATTACTCTTATTACTAGTCCCAATATTAGTTAAAAAATTATTTACCAATTGCATAATAAGAGAGATAAGAACAGGAATAGTTCAGTGACAATATAATTAAAGGGAGTTTTTCTATCATGCTGGCTTAAAGTAGAAAAGAGAAATCTATAAAGATTAATAAGGGAATCAAGTCAATGATCCTACTTTGGTGACATATATAGTGATAATTTGATTACATGAAACCAAATTTGTTGCATTTGATGATAAAAATATATGCTCTAGAAATATGTTGGTGATAAAAAATATATGTTCTAGCAATCGAGATTTAAATATTCTTCTGGAGAATTCCATGTGATATCGGGATTTGTCTGGAATCTATAAATGCAGGATTTACTCCAGAGAATTAATTGATTCTCTCTTTAGAATTTTCAGAATTAACTGCTAACCTATAGAAGCTACTGTTGCTATTATTTAATAGAGAATGTCTATTGATCACAAATGTATGTAAAAATGCTGGGTTGATAAATCCTACAAGCGCCGTCTTCAGGTATAAACTGGCTATGTTTTTTTTAAATATATTTTTCAGGTTATTTAAAATAGTCATGGAATAAAGGGTCGCTTTTCATTACTGAACTCAAAGAACTAAATTCTTCATACGTTTATTCGATGATATTCATAATAATATATTAAATCCTCCAAATTGTATCATTATACTAAATTTTTTTAGTAAAAAATACAGTATATGAAAAAAAGCTAAGTACCGGAATGTAGAGCAGTATTTGAGAATTTTAAACATGCTTTAATGGTTGTCAAGTATAATGAATACAAATTAAGTAATTTGAAATAAAGATTTTTTTCTTCCCTTTTTTTCACAATCAAGGAAAAAAATTTAGTTGAAGAACCCATGTTTATTCTACTAAATATCTCTATGAAAATCAATTATAACCATAAAAATAATTCTGGTAGAGCTTCACTATTTCTTAATGCTTCTCGTTTTTCTATTTTCGAAGCTTTGAATAAAAAAGAAAAAAAAGTATTTAATTTCGACAGTAAAATCCAGAATTCAAATTAGTTTTCGGCACAAATCTTTTTTAAGCCTAAAAGAATGTTTTTTCTTTTTGTTTATGCAAAGCAATATTTTCCACCGGAATTTGGCAAGAATGAACAAAGTTCAAAATAAAGAATTTTGGAACTCAAAGATCCTTAAGAGAAGATATTCTTTCCAACAAAGAATTCGAGCATAAAGATATCTAGGAAAGAGAATGGAAGATTAAGAAAATAGATAAATATTTTTACAAATATATCTGCCACATTCCGTAAACGCATAGAAAACTAACTCAAAAAACGAACTGTTATAGAAATCTTATTTTGAATATGTTTCAAACAACATTTATTTTATTTTGTACATCCCTATTAAACCTTGCGTTAAAATTCATGAAATGCAAATATTCTTTAAATTATATTTTCATTTATCTAAAAAAAATTATAAAATGAACCTCTCTCAACTATTGAATTTCACTTTCTTGTACAGGGTGATCAGCGAATAAGCCCTGATTTAAAAATTAAATATCTCTACAAAAACGATCGATAGAATTATGCGGTAATCTGTACGTTTATTAGCAAAACTGTACAAATAGTGTACAAAAGTTAGAAAGTTTAGTTACAAAAATCGTAAACAAATGGCGCTCTGAGCTGAAAACTCTTTCTCTGAAAGGAGTAAAAAAACTAACAAACAATAAAGTGATGCGGTCTTTGCAATCAAAATACAATTTTTTTCAAAATGTTCACCTTTTGAAACAATGAGGTTGCGTAATCGAACAATGAAATTCGACATCACGTCTTGCAATGTCTCAACGGAAATGGAATCATATGCAACACCAATCAACGATTTAAGCTCATCTACAGTGGCGGGATGGTTTCTATAGACAGTGTCTTTCAATGCTCCCCACAGAAAGAAGTCACAAGGAGTCAGATCGGGAGTCATTTTTCATTTTTGGCGTCACACTGAAAGCGTCTTTGGGCATTGTGATTAGAGCGTCATCTGTTAACGATTTTCGCAACTAAATTTTCTAAACTTTTGTACAGCATTTTTACAGTTTTGCTAATAAACTTACAGTTTACCGCATAATTCTATCGATCTTTGTTGTAGAGATATTTAAGTTTGAAATTAATGCTTATTTGCTGTATATTTAGTATAGAGAAAGTATAGCAATCGTCAAAAAATTTGATCTGGAGATTTTGACGAATCTCCAAGTTTTAGACATCCCTTACTCAGAAAAACACATTTTAGTAAATGTCTGTCTGTCCATTTGACAACAAAGTTGAGTCAAAAATGTTTTTAGCTAGATGGTTGAAATTTGGTATATGGTCTTTTCAACCAAATTTCCAGATTTTTGTCAAATTTTATGTAAAATATGATCAGAAGTCCGTCTGTCCGATTATTCGAATATAATTTAACACGATAGAGCTAGAAAGATGTACGAAGCACAGATTTAAAATCTATAGAATAGACACTTGCCAAACTTGAAATGAAATTCATCTACGGTTGACCATTTGTCAGTTTGTACTTTCGGAAACATGTAACGGCCTTACCTTAAAACCGCAATAAATTAAATATATCAAATTTATAACAGGGTTTCAGGACTGTCTACGAATCAAGTAGTGTTTTAAAAGGGGAATTGCGAGAAGAAATACAACTACAATGGTTTGATAGATGGTATATGTCCAAAAAAGGAAGAGTAACTTTCGACTTTATTCCTATTTCGGAAATTAAAATAAAAATATACCATCCACTTATAATCCAAATAATCTGGACATGGGAGGTTTCCTGTATATTTCCAAACATTTGGAAGAATGCAGGAAAATAAATGCATTTGTGGAGAAATTGGTACGGTTTACCACTATTTAATGGAATGTATGGAGATCTCAGAGTTAAAGAAGGACCTGAAGATTGTCAATAATGATTTGAGTACATTACTGATGGTACCAGGTAATCTCAAAACCCTGAAGGATATGATGTTAAAGAATGATAGTTTCATTCCAACTGTTTGAGAGAGTGCAGATGGGGAGAAAGACAGCTATTTACTACACCGAAAGCAAAGTTAGTTTGACTATTTGGTCAAAGTAAGGTTGAACAATACTTATTCAGCAGTGGACAACAACAAATCCTGTCGATACTGCTACGTTCAGTTGTGACGGGAGGGTCGGCTGTATGTTGGAAGTAGAAATGTTTCATGACTGCAAATATAGTTTTGTGTCAGTTTGTTTCAATTAGTTTTGATAAACGCATCTAGAACTCAAAATTCAAATTTTACTATCTACATGCTAGGAATCAATCTCTGAAACACTAGCTAAGGATGACACGATAAATTCAATAAAAATTTAGACTCCAGTGAAATTTCGGCCAAAATCTGACAAAGGGTTAATTATCTGTTTGCATGTAACTTTAGAAACATGTCAGCGTGACAATTCACAAATGCAATGATTAAAATATATAGAATTTGGTTGGGGATTTTGATACTACAAATACAGGAGAAATGATTTATTAGGAAGAAAGAAAAAAAATTGGCAAATGCATCAATTACCATCAAAATACGTCAAACTGCTACCAGATGGCAGCACAATGCATATCTGCTTAGATGAAATGCTTCGGATTGAAATTAAGAATTACCACAAAATAGTGTTAACTTATAACCAACTTAAAAAATAGAAATAAAATTATTTATGAAAGAGTGTTTATAATTCATTTGTAAAAATCATTTATCCTGAGTAACTGCTCTAATATATACCATATATAGCTTGTGTTTTTAATTTTAGAGCATATATTTCATATGATAATATGTCTTATTCTATTTAAAACATGAATTAAAAATAGCATACAGCAGCTCATCAACAAAAAAATTGTTCAAAAATGCTTCATTAATTTCTCCATTAATTAAATTTAAGTATATAATACAGTTTTATTGATTTTAAGTGTATAACTGTAATTTATGAAATTGATCACCAAAATTTAAAAAATATGAAAATAGGCGAAAGAAGAAAGAGAACATGTTGCATTATCATCTGTAATACCAGAGGCTAGGGCTATAGCCAGTTTATATTAGAATAATTTAGAAAAATAATCATATTAAACAATTGAAGTTTAAATTTAAATTAATTATTCTGATTTTATGCTAGCAATGCCTTGCAATGCAAACAATTCTTCATTAATGAAATATGCATATTATTAGATTAGAAAAAATTTTTTACAAATACAATGATATTTTAAGAATGAAGCATTAAAAGTGATACCAATTTTAATATGAATGATAAATTATCCTTGATGGTAATTTACTTTAAACTAGATTATTGCTCATTTTAAAGAAAATCACAAATTTTATGAGCTTTATAACCAGCAGTTACAAAAATATGCATCTTATTATAAGAAGGGATTAATTAAAAAGAAGTTATTGGCAAAATGGTAATTCTATGAGGTACATTAGAGGTAACTGGTTTCTCAATTATATTTTTCTATTGAAGCTAATTAGAAGGATATCGTGCTGACTAAATACGCTCTTAGATAAAAACAATTAAGAGTGCTTTGGTAGAAAACACCGACGACGTTTATTTACACGAAGGCAGGAAAGCACAAATATTTACAGACTATACTTATTTGCAACCGAGATGAACACATAGCATCACACAACAACAACGACACAAACCCACATATAGTAACAACGTACACAGCTCACAAAGCATCCAGACAGTATTCAACAGGAGTGAAGACCCTCAGAGCCTTGCTCTACTCTCTCTCCAGACGGCTGAACTACTCCTCTGAATCTTCTTGCTTTAGTTAAGTCTCTACTTCAATTTGCAATTACTCATCCTTTCGGGACTACTATCTGCGATCAATTCAGGACTCCATTACTATTACCGGCTACTGCTTCAGCTTGAGATTGCCCGCCTTTTATAGTTCTTTAGAAGCCAAGCTAGAAGTTTCTAGACCAATTAGGGCGTATCTGGTCGTATATCAGTCCCTAATGGATGGATCGACAAAATTCACAAAGTTTCGGCTATTATCTATTTTGTCGCCAAAGTCGCCGCCAAGCTCTGGAATCACTGATGCGACACCCGGGCACCATCCAATACAGATTTCTGTCAATCATTCTTTCTTATAATGACACCATAAGTGTGGAAAAGCAAAATTATAGATTCGTAACAATAACGATCATTTCACAGGTTATAATGGAACACAATACAAAGCAATATTGAAAATTAATGGGGATTCAACATTTATTGGCCAGTTTTGAGACAAAATCTATTAAAATTTTTAATATTTTGCTTGGGGTCACAAAAATTATTTTCACGCTATAAATCAACTTCAAATTGTAATAAATTTACCAATTTTAAATTATATGTTGAGGCAACAAGTTATGGCATAAAATTATGAAAATATATAAATAGCAGTGGCATAGCTTGCAAAATGTATAAATGAGAAATGCATTGGAATGCTTTCATTTGAATTCAACAGATTTATGTGAAAAGATTTCTGATGCGACTATGATTGCAAGATGGGAACAGAACTTTAACAGACTTTGAAAGCGGAGAGATAGCTTGAATTAGGAAAATGGGATATTCCAGTTCTGAAATCGTTACGGAATTCAGTATTTCGAGATCGAGAATTTCAAGATCGTGTTGCGAAAACGTTATTTCAGACCTAACCTCCCATTATGGACAACGAAATGGCCGACGACCTGCATTTGATGACCCAGACCAACGAAGCATACGTAGAATTGCAAGTTTTAATAGACGAACATTATTGTTTGAAATAACCGCAGGAGTAAGCGGAGGACGTACGGCGAACGTGATCGTTAGCACAGTGCGAAGAAATTTGATTTTCCTGGGCTATATCAGTAGAAGAATGAGAGAGTGATTTACTAACAGTAAGATATCGCTTGTACCGTTCTGCTTAGATGAGTCACGATTTCAGTAGGTAAGAGCTGATGTCTACTGATTTACTGTCACCAGAAAGACACTAGTAACCCTAAAAGTCTGTCGGCTTAAAAACGAGATGTTCTATGACATTTTGGTGGTGAAGGAAAAGGCTGTATTTTTTTTGATGCCAAAATAACCGGTTAGAAGTAGCATTATTATTTGAAGAATAGCCGGTTAGAAGTCTCATTTTGTAAAAGTATTTGAGAAAAATAATTTCACTTACATATTCAGTTAGTAATCGATGTCAGCTAAGTAATTTTGAGTAACTGTTTAATTTATTTTTATTCTTTGGAAATATTTATTCGATAATTTGTGGATATTACGTTATCTATATTTATAATGAAGCTCAATGTGTGTGTCTGTTGGCGCTCTACAAATCAGACCGTTGGACCTACAGCTACCAAATTTGGTACATGTATACCTTGGAGGTTGGGAATGTGCACCTCGGAGCCCTTTTTCCGAATTTTTAATTAGAATTTGAATTAATTAAAATTTAAGTGAAATTTCGACGCTTTTCCGCTATAACTTCCGAAAATATTATCGCACAAACCTAATTTTTACATTAATTTAAAGATAAAAAATTAGCTTTCTAATGGTATCAGTGTTTTAATGTACCAGCGGGTGACCGAGCTCCGCTCGGAGAAAACAGGTATCGAAGCTAACTCGAAATTAAATTTTCAATTGTGATTTATCAAAACAATACATGCCATAAGAATATTTGTGAAACCATTGGTGAAAAGATAACCGGTTAAAGTGCACCATTGTAAACTATTCTAAACAAAGTTAGAGTTTGGAAAGGGAACTATTCTATACAAAGGTAAAGTAAAGGTAAAGATTGAAGTGTGTTGAAGTTCAATATTTTTGACTTAGAAAAACCAAACATATATACATACATAAGAAACATATTATAAACCTATAACAGCATAAACATAAAACTTTATTAGTTCGCCATATTGGCTATAGATGGTAGCACGTTACCGCTTGAAAATTTAAGTAGCCATTATGGCGAACTAATAAAGTTTGAAAATATCCTATCTGTAACTCCGAACTGCTCGACCGTAGCGCTTCAAAACCGGCGCCAATCGATTCCTCGTGGCCAAAAATCCCAGACCCCCAAGTTTACCGGAGTTTATTAATTCTGGGGCGATTTTCGACTTGGCAACCATTCCTCATATTATAGTATTAGATAACTTAAGCCTCTATTTTTAACGAATTTTTAAAGAAATACTTTGAGCACGTGACTGGATAAAATAAAATAAAACAATGACGGAAGTTCAAAAAAAAAACAAACAACTATCATCCTAAATCAAGTCTAAAGAAATGACACTTTTAGCACGTGACTGGATAAAATAAAAGAAACATAAAATGGGATATTTTCTAAAAAAATAAATACAAAGCAGAGGTTTCTATAATCGTTCGCAATATTTAAATCATTTATTCAACAAATCTTTATTTATGGTAAACCTGATTGAATTTAGACAGGATATGCAGTGAAATCCCGACTTAATGGCATATTTCTATTATCGTTTGCAATATCTGTATTATTAATTCAATATTTTTTTTTCCATTATAAAATGTGATATTTTCTAAAAAAATAAATGCAAAGCCAAGGTTTCTATAAATGTTTGCAACATCTAAATCATTTATTCAATATTTTTTTTTTCCTTTTCCGCTTTCTTTAAAAAAACGTATTTAATATTTTGTCAGCATCACGGTAAAAAACATTTTTAATTTCAGACCAATCAATGCCCGGAATTACTTCAAGGCTAATGAATAAGTGACTTAATTGAAAACTTTAGAACGCATTACTGATGGCGAACCAGCTGGTCGCCAAAGGCGGCTAGTCTATAATAAATCTGCATGAAGTTCTATTGAGAACTGGGTAATCAGTTTTAAGGTGTATGAGTTATTCCAAAGATTCTGATAAATACTTCGTTAGTTCTCAAAAGAATATGGAAGGAATAAATATCTTTGATGCTGCCTGTTTATTGATTTATTTATATTTTAAATTTTTGCTAAATTTTGTGTATTTACTTTTTATTTATATCAAACAGTAACAAATTTAATACGAATTAAACAGTTCCAAATTAACTAAATTTTTTTCTGATTATAAGTTTATTATTTGAGACTATCGTTCGTTTTCACCTTATTCAAAACTCTTTAATTCTAGTATAAAACGGAGGGGGTGGGGATTTAGTTTTGAAACGTAAGCTTTCCACTCTTAGACACATGAATCTTCAAGAAAATATCAGACTATTTTGTTATTATCTAATGGTTTTTATTTAATTTACGGCAGCCTCAGGTCTTTTAAAAAATCAATGCAAAAGCAGTTGAAGACTTTCTTTTGAAAGGCATTATTTTAAAGCTTAAATAACAAGGAATTTCTAAGTTTATCTACAATTTAATTTTATTTAATTGTCATATAAATACATCTGTATAAACACAAGCGAAAAGAATTTCTCGCCTAATGATGCGCGCTCAATTAGCCAAATGCTGTGACCTGCTGTAATGACTACTTCCCTCCTTCTACTTACGGCAACTATATTCAGGGTTTTTCTTGTGACGGTAGGACAGTATGTCGAACCTCCTTCTTCGGGAAAAAGGAGGCTCATCACATTATTAGAAGGTATCACCCGACTCTTTTCTTCTCAGTTTAAAGGAAAATATATGTGAGTGTTTACATCCGCTCTTCAAACCTAACTATTTGACCAAGAGTTACGGAATTTCGAAAATATGTACGTTGTAAGGTGGAAATAAGATAAGTTTGAGAGATAAGATTTAAAATTTTAATTAGAATTTATGGAATTAACATTTAAGAGAAATTTTGGCATTTTTCAAGATAATTTCTGAAAATATTATTATAATTATGTAAAGATAGAATACATCTATGTGAAACTTATTTTTAGAATGGAGAATAATATACTTTATTCTCCATTATAAAAATAAATCCATTATAAAATTATTACTTATAATTTTTGGATGAAATTCACATGTTACAGTCACATAATAAAAGCTGGCATTAACCTTTTTATGTAGTTCTATTGATAAATGCACTAGAACAGATTTTTTTACGATCTAATTTTATTCAGTAAAATAAATAATATGTGGTTTTATATTCTTCTGCAAATTTTAAAGTTTCAGTTTCTGAAATTAAATATAAAAAGTAATTTAAAAGGAAGAATTTCTTGTAATATGAATCGGACCTCTGGTCTTTTCAAAGATCAACAACAACAACAAAAAACCCCCTCTCCTCTTTGATATGGCATTTACAAGATGATGCAAGGAATTTTGGGGAAATTTTTCTGCTGCAAGTTAAGTATTGAGCGCTTTGTTTAGATTTCTATCGCAATGCCTTTGGTGACCAAAAATGAAAATTTCCTGCATTTTTTACAAATATTTCATATTTATTCAACAGTATTATAGAGATATGTATATCTTCTAACAATTTCTTTAACCCAAAAATTAGAAATTGTGTCTAACATGTAAGAAGATTCACCACAAATATAGAGAAATATTTTTGTTTTTATGAAGCAGGGAGAGAGAGTTTAACAAAATTAATCTTCACTTTAAAAGAGCCAAAATAAAATTTAGGATGTTCTTACATAACAAATCGTTAAATGGGATTTTTATTCAGTGAGTTGAATGGTTAAAATCGTGCGGAGTTATGGCAAATTTTACCCCCTTAAACTGCAATTATTTTCAGTCGGCTCTACTCAGGAAAATTCATTTTTCTTAATTTTAAAAAGTGGGGATGATATAAAAATCCTGCTTACAGTTTATTTAATAAAAAGTATGAAATTTCCATTTTTGGTGAATGGATTCAAAACTTATTGAAATATATATATAGTATGAAAATATGCGAATGTACAAAATCCAATAATTCTGGAGCATCAAGAAGTAACAGGAAAATTTAATTATGAAATTCTATCTTTTAAAGGATGAGAAAAGTCCAGCTTAATAAATGCGCATGAAAAAGGCATTACTTGTAATTCTAAACATTACTTAGCCCCTTAAAACTCTAACTTTATCGAAGAAAATATTTAATATCTCTTACAGAATAATCACTTTAATATCTCAAACTAGATTTTAAAAAGAAGATAAAAAATAAACCTATCTTAGCGATCGCAAAGTACTTTTTGATGTTACTAGCTATTTTCTTCTACAAACCAAAAGGAGAAAAACAGTTAAAAAAATATAACAGAATCCCAAGTAAACTAATAATGTGTGTATACGTATTTCCACAAAACTAAATATTTGTCATTACAGCGTTTACGTTTGTGAAAAAAATTCCAAGTTTAATTTTAAGATTCCTTTTCGTAAATGAAGCGAAACATTTTGTTAAATGTACCGATTAAGTTCCAATGCAATCAGAAAGTAGTTTAACAAGTTACAACCAGATGCATCAAATTCTTCAACACAGCAAATTTCCCAGAGGAATTTCCGCCACCCTTACACCCTTTTCGGAAGCGTTTATTTTACGAGAATCAATGTGAGAACGACTTATTTTTCACACACTATTTTTAATTCGCATTTAATGACACTTTTAGGCTGTTCTGATTATCTAGTTTATACTTTTTGGCATGTTTGATTTTCTTTCTTTCTTTTTTTAAGAAATTCCCCTAAGAATCGAAATTGAACTGCATGCGTCTCTCTTTTTTTAATGACTTTAGAGATAAAAGTTCCATTAAATTAAATTTATTTTCTTGTAACATCTTTTTTACCCTATTAGCCAACTTTGGCGACTGACTGGCTCATCAGAAATGGCTACTGTTGTAACGTCTCGGTCTGGTCCGATCAAATAAAGGGTAGCGTTTTAAATCAATTACTTTATTTACAGCTTTAATTTACAGAAAAAATACTATTTATCATCTAGGTTAACTAAAAGGTCCATGTGGAACATTACAAGAATAGTTTCTCGAGGTATTTCGGAGAAACTCACGAGAACCGCTAACCAGCCGTCTAAGTCTCGCGCTGGTACCGGGGTTAGCTCCCGGAATCCACCGAATTCCTCGGATGGAATCTTCTCTCGAACGCTCGGCGTCTCAGTTCCCTTTCTCTCTAAAAACCTCGCCTTTTCTCTCTTCCTTGGACTCCGCATCCCCTCCACATTGGAGCCTTTGGGCTGTCGATTCTCCAATCGTCGTTCAGCAAAACTTCAAAGGTCTACAGTTGACCGCAGGAATGTTCGTGGAATGTTCACTACGGGAAAAAAAGCAGGCTGCACATCTGTGTCGCAGACACGATTAGTGCACGGGTGGTCCTTTATCTGGACTCCCTCTAAAGGGCTAGATATCCGTGCTTAGAAGGAAGGTTCTCCACTTGTCCATCTGTAAGTAATTACATCTCCATAAAACATAGCCATTGAGGGGACCAGTCTGGAATTGGCAATTATGGAGCGTGTGAAAAAAAAGAATCCACCATGATCAGGTCAGGAAGAAGCTGAATCGTTACACTGTTTTTAGTTTAAATTAAAAGGACAGTAGACTTAGAAATAAGCAAAAATGGATGGAAACATGATATTTAATATTTATTGTTTCACCACTAAAATATACCGGCTTCTTGGCCTAGGGGTAGCGTGTCTTCCCCGTGATCTGGGCGTCCCGGGTTCGAGTCCCGGTTCGGGCATGGTTATTCAGTGTTCTATTCGTGAGATGTATGAATGTGCCCCCTTTTTAAAAGGGATTGGGAAAGCGAATGTCTGTGTCATCTTCATATGAGCTAGAAGTCAGACTTCTGTCGTCTGGGTGCTCAGGGGGCTATACCCTCAGAAGCTTCTGCATATCCTTTCCGTGGAAATTCGGACACGACATTATCACTAAAACATATGTTGACATGCGGGTCTTGCCATAGGGGTAAGACATCTTTCCCTGTTCTTTTTCTGTGTTCTATTTGTGAGATGTGTGAATGTGTTCCACTGTAAAAAGGGATTTACAAATGAATTGGATGCATGAAATAGCTAAGTTGTACTCTTGGATCTAAATAATGCTGCTGAAAAAACAAGATACGTTCACTCGATTTAAATTGCTGAAAGATTTGTCGGTGGGGTAGTAAAATGCCATAAGTAACAACTGCATACATTTATATTCAACTAAAATAAATATTAGACAGTAAAATAGATATTTGAAAGGCCAAGAGGAAAAAAGTGTACTTTGATGACCTTTCTCATGATATTGTAATTAGATTTAAATATCTTTAAAATGATTCAGGTGTTTTAATTTTTGAAGAAATCAAATAGAATTGATAATAAAGATTTCGGTTAGATATTAAAAGAAAATAGGGTATGGATTTTATATTTCGATTTTTTAAACAGTTAAAAATCCCTTTTCGTTCAGAAAAATCTAATAATCTTATGAAACTCCTTACGTGTGCTTAAAAATATTTGTATAACTTTCTATTGTGTAATAATGTAAAAAAAAATAAAGTCACCTCGAATATTTTGAAATTTTTAAAAAGTATATAGCTTTTAATTAAAAAAACAATATATTTTGTTCCAAAAAGTTTTTCAAGAAATTCGACGTATTTATATTTTAATACATAAGCGCAAAACAAACTGCAGTAATTAAACATTTAAGATAAGATATCTGCCAGTATTTGGTGGTATTCAACGTTTTTCATTTGTATTCGTTGGAAAACGTAATATTTTAAACTAAATATAGCCACTGGGAACGATGTAAGGCTAAATGAGTCTATACAGATATAAAATTTTAATGATTCAAAGTACATTAAGTCCAAATTATCTATAATGGTACGCTATCGTACAGCCTTTCCATCCATGTATATTTATCTAAAAACATATCTCTATTGAACTCATAGTATGGATACGGAAACCCCTTTTATATGTAGGTGATGGTATCAAGTATATTTCCCAAGTATATGCAGGTAATAACAATCAACCTTACTTTTAGATTGTAATTTCAATTATGACAAGAACAAAAGAATTTAATAAAATAAGCCTCGTTTTAGGTCAAATCTAAACTAGTAAAATCTTATCTTGCATCCCAAACTTAAGTACCCATTTCTATAAGATCAGAAGTTTTTTTGGGATAAAAGACTTTTTGAGTTGACAGAAAGAAAGATTAATAAAAAATAACATTAAGTTCTAGTTATTCTTATCTTTCTAGTAGTTCTGGAAACATTTTTTTTCTTTAACAGATAGGATGGCAAAAATATTGCAAAAGATTACGTTTCAGATTTCATTAAATTTAGTCTTTTTGAAAGTTTTTGTAGTTTCCAGACTCAAACAGTAGTAACATAAAATTATATTTGCATGATATCACACTCTTGTATGACATGTTATACGGAAATATAAGGATAAATGGTGATTTTAACGTAATTTCTGAGGTAACATTCTTGAAGATATTACAACCATATTCATTATCTATGAAAATGGGTTGTTACGTATACTGCCCAAAGAAAGTTTATCTCTTTCTTATTATATAATATTATGAAAATATTGTCTTAATAAGGAAAACTTACGCAGTTTTCTTCATAAAGAATAACAAACTTTCACGTATCTGATAAAATCAAATGTTTCTCAAACAAATCGGAAATGTTGAATCTCAAAGAATTTGATAATGTTTTATAGTGTAATATTTAAATTATTTTGTTAACAACAAATCATGTGTATCTGAATGAATTCGTTTTATATAGTGAATACTGAAATAGTATTCCTAACCAATACATTTTAACTATTAAATATAATTTCTAATGATAAAGATGAATGTGCGTGCGTGGTGGTATTATACACGATAGATTATTTGATTTATAGTTACCAAATTCGGCGTATGTCTTGGAGGATATGAATGTACCTTACTGAGTTAAAAAATTTTGTTGGAATTTTAAGTATCAAAAATTAAGTTGACTTTTGGAACCTTTCAGCAATAACTTCATAAAATATCATTGCCTAAAAATAAATTTTACATCCTTTCAAAATTTATAAATATTATATTATCTTTTTAATGATGCCAATCAATGAAAGTGAATTAAGCATTTTTCCCAAAATTTTCCTGATAATTTAGTAATTTCACTACTTTGAATAAATTTGATTTCAGGAGGAAAAAAAAATTTACAATTAAAAGAATGAATTATTCTGATATAGGAAGAATTATTCTGAATAAACATATTAGTGAATTATTCTGATAGATGATGAATTACTCTGAATGATCATATCCATGAATCATTCTAGTAGATGATAAATTATTTGAATGAACATTTTAGTAAATCATTCTGATAAATGTTGAATTATTTTGATTTATGACGAATTATTCTGAATGAATATATTAATGAATTATTCT
>JAPMOQ010042376.1:640532-676391 GCA_026543055.1 Argiope trifasciata | reverse complement strand
ATATTAGTGAATCATTCTGATAGACGATGAATTATTCTGATTTATGATGAATTATTTGAAGGAAGATATTAGTGAATTATTCCGATAGATGATAAATTATTTTGAATGAACATATAAGTGAATTATTCTGATTTATGATGAATTATTCTGAATGAGCATAATAGCGCATTATTTTGAATGAATATATTAGTGAATTATTTTGAATGAAAATATTAGTGGATTATTTTGAATGAACACATTAGTAAATTATTCTGATAGCAGATATTAATTCCTTCAAACTCTAATCTACAAGCATGAGTACTTGTAAATAATTGAAAATATTTCCAAATTGTTTCTGCCGGTTCATGAATAATTCCGATCATATTTCTATTTTCAAATCTTTTAAAACCCTTAATTTGATCTACTTCTCGAATTTTATCTTGCCTCCAACAAATAAGACGAAATAAATTTTATTTGAAAAAATCAGATCTTCAAATATATCAGAGGAATGCAATAGTTTTTTTAATCGTTTTTCTCTCTTCTTGGGATTTGAATGAATAAACATAATTAGATGGGGAAAAAATATATCCTTTGGAATTTACGACTCTAGATTAAGCTTGAAGTAAACAAAAGCATTTTTCCTCTCGTACTTTATTAAACTTGTTTATTAAAAAATTCTTTTTGTCTAGTTTGGCCTCATTCCATTCCCACCCTATTCGTTATTTCCTTTTTTTAATGCTTGATTTCAGGCTTATGTTTTTACAATATTTTTTCAATTTTGAATCATAGAATTATTTGGATATCAGAGTTAATTTGAATTTTTGATTGGCGATAAGGGACATTTTGCTAATATCTTTATTGTTGATCAGTATACCAAACTGCGTTTGTTACAATTAAAAAATTCTTATTCATAGAGTTTTTCTAAATTATTCTATTTTTTTCAGTTATTTAAGAATAAACAATTTAATGTATTTCTAAAAATGCAATAACTACAAATTTTGAATTCGCATTGACCATCAATAGAGACTTCCAAATTTTATTGCCATGGGACTTGAGGAGTAAAAATTTGCTCTTCTGAATGATTTATTTAAAAAACAAAACTATAATTAAATGAAGATTAATTAACATTTTCATCTATAACTTTCAGAAGAATTATAACTTTTTTCTTAAATATAAGTTTAAAATTCCAAACAATCGTTTCAAATGATACGAATTTATTTGCCTTGAAATTTTTTATAATTTTGGCGTTTTTTTACTTTTTCGTATATGTAGCATTAAAAAAGTATTGTTACGGATTTCCACAGTTGGGTTCACTTGTAGTGGATGTATGGTGTTGAAACCACAATCAACGGGCCTCAGTAGGAAAGAACAGCGGCGTTTAATTATACGAAGACAGGACAGCAAAAAGACAACAAATATGTACAGCCAAGACGAACACACAGCAGCACACAATAACAGACGTTGCTCACAAGTAGAAATACGGTAGTAACAACGCAACGTCCACAGGACGCAAAGTGGTCAGACAGAATTCAGAAGAAAAGTGGATCCTCAAATTCGTTCTAAGGTCTTTAAAAACGGCTGAAAATTCTCACTGTCCCTCGTTTTAGCTACATCACTACTACTAGTGAGTACTAGTATATCAGTGTTTTCCAAAGCATGTTCCAAAGTGAGCTTATCCTCAGGGGTACAATAAGAGTTTGACGGAGATACAATTGAGGCAAAGTCAATCCCCAGAAAAAAAACATTATTACCATTTGTAGAGATTAAGTTGAAAAAAAAAAAAGGAACAGACTATTGGACGTGGAAACGCGTCTGATAATAAAATTAACAAATAGGGAATCAAATTATGACGATCTGTCATCTCAGCACAAACGATTTTATTCTTCTCATTGATTCAAATAAATGTTTCTTACAATATATTTTATTACGAATAATTTTATTTCTCTTTCCTTATTATTCATGTATGTCTCAAAAAATGTTTTTGATTGTAATTGAAACACATCCGTTTTTTAACGAGGGCTACTCATCATTACGAAAATTATAGAAGAGGTACACATATGTAAAAGGTTTGGGAAACATTGCCTTATATAATAGAAATCTCAGTAGAGGTTCAGCCTTGATGTTTGGGCAGCATGTCTTGTTGTTATGTTTCAACTTTTGATTTAAAATTCCGTAGCAGCGTAACATAACATCTAGATAAAATCAATCCAAAAACAACCAATATGAACTTTACCTACGAAATTTATTTAACTTTTAGAATAAATATACATTGTATTTAGAGAGCGCTAATGCTGCTACTTCTATAACACAAATGAACTGAACAAATTAGAATAAATATTAGTAAAAAATGATACATTTAAAGCCAAGGAATCAAATAAGTAATAACGAATCCGGCCTCAGTACTTTCTTAAGGGTCACCTTCAGGAAAGGATTCAAACCAGGGATTTTTCGTGTGAGGGGTTTGACTTTCGTCCAACAGATTGACCCCTCATGACCCGGAAATTGATGTCTTAGAGATAAAAATATGATCACAAATTTAAAAATACAAAAATTATTCAATAGTTAACAAAATCTTTTTCAATCCAAATAAATCACAGCAGACCGGACAACACAAGGTCATAAAATCAAATTCATCAACAAATGAAGACAGAAAAAACATTTACCAAATTGAAACATTGGTATCATAAATGAAATTACAAAATTATACAAAAGTAAGTCAAATCCTTTTCAATCCAAAATTAATCACGGCAAACCGAACAACACGAGAACATAAGATAAAATTCAACATGTGAAGGCAGAAAGAACCCTACCAAATTAAAAAATAAACATCTCTAAACATCAGAAAGAAGCAAATAAATACAGGTGTAAAGTGTTCTTCGTGATATTAAATTTAATTTTACCACGTTTGAAGTTAAATACGGTTACCTTGTTTCGTCATATGCAACGTCATCATAAGAACAATTGAAGCGCCATCTATTGAGTTAAACTGAAATTATGTTAGAATTTATATAATTGTTTTCTATTTAATATTTCAATAATGCAAAAGTTTTTGGGGAATTCATTAGTATTTAAGATTTTAAGTAGATTGTTAGTTGCTTTAATATAAGAAATTGTTATTACAAATTTATATATAGAGATAAAGACCGGTAGTCTTTATCCCTATTTATTTTATCCCTATTATTCTCGTGATTGTTTCAAACATATTTAAACTGGTTAATGACTTAAATTAATTAAGACTAACAGTAACTCGAATTATAAGTTCTCTGATAACTTGAAATTTGTGATCTTAGATTTCCTTTTCTTCGTTCATTTTGTTTGATTTTTACAGTTTCAAAAAGTTTATTTCTTTAAATTTGATCTCTATATTCAAGATTTTAGTTCCCGGTCAATAAATAACACAAAATAAATTCAACTTAATTTACTACTCAATTTTTCTTATATTTATTCCGGAATGTAATTTTTATTTTTATAGTCTGCTTTAACTCTCAAAATATCCGTGGAAAAAATAATCAAGGGGAAAAAAATGCTTTGGAATTCACAGTTCAAGATTAGGCTCGCCGGAATCAAGATCATTATATTCCCCCCGTTCTCCTTTTTTATTTTATTATTTTTTTTAATTCTTTTTCTTCCATTCATTTAATTTGGCCTCACATTTTGTGTTTGCTAATTCGCTTTTTCCTCTTTTGTTTTACGTTTCCATGCAATAATGGCAGGTTTCTTTTTTCATTACTTTCTTTTCAGTTTCGAGAGAAAATGCCTTTAAATTGGAATGCGAATGAATTTAAGACCATTAAAATATTTTGAATATAATTGGATATTTTCTTTGATAATCTTTGAGTTTATTAGCATCGTTAAAAATATTTTTGATGCCATTGAGAAAACTGCAAAATTTCACTTAAATGCAGTCTATTTCTTTGAGTGTTTCTATAAATATTGCTCAACTACAATTTTTTATCCTATTTATGTTCTACTCTATTTTCTAGGCGATACAGTGAAGAGAGGTTTTATTTTTACCGTTTCTACTAGTTTTTAGTCTCCTCTCCCAAATAAAATCGGGATATATCCAAGTGGTGTTCAAACAAAAAGATACGAAACGATATTGTGAGTATAAATGAAGACTTTATTCATATACACCATAGGCCTGATCACAACGATCCCATTGATTAAGAAGTCAAAGGATTCCTAGAATTCCTGCGGACGTGACGGGACCCAGTTCTGCACAGCATCCTTGAGTTCGCTGTTCAAACTGAAACGCTTTCGTTTCGGATGTTTTTTTCAGGGGACTAAACACATGAAAATCGTAAGGAGATATGTCCGGGCTGTACGGCAGATGATCGAGCTGCTCCTATTGGAACTTGGCTAGTTCGGTGTGTATAGCCTTGGTGACGTGTGGATAAGTGTTATCATGGAGCAGAACCAAACTGTCCATTAGTAGCCCCGGTCATTTCTTCTTGATGAACCTGTGTAGTTTTCGGAATGCATCTATGCTCGAGGGATCCAACAAGTAGCGAACCTTTTACGGCGAATTTAAGGACGCTATGAAGGACTGTGTCTCATTACGGCCGCAGAAATTCTGGGAGCAAGGAATCATTTGGCTCGTTTGTCAATGGGAACGTTGAGCTCAGGCCTATGATGTATACAATGAATAAGGTCTTCATCATTACCCACAGTTTCGTTTTGTACTTTTTCATTTGAACACCACTTGTATAATTAAGAATATGTTTTTAAAGACTAAAATATTACATTTATCAGATATTTAAGCACGTTAATTTTAAGGATTACCTTTACAGATTGTTTTCAACAGTTGAGTTAGACGGATTCTTCGTACATAGATTTTCAAAACTTCCGAAAAAATAATCATTTAATACAGACAGATGAAAGTATAATATCGGGACAAAAATTTTTAACTTTATTTCAATTTTTTAACTATATATTTTTGAAACGAATTATTGTAAATACAAATATTATTATAAATAAATTTTTTAAAGATTGAAAATATCAGATATTTCAATATGTAGATTTTAAGTATTATTTTTAATGATTGTTTTCAACTGTTTAATACGATCGATTCTCCGTATATGGATTTTCAAAATTTCTGGAAAAATAATTTCAAAATAATTTAATTCAACATAAAGAAGAATATGTAATTTTTCATAATTTTATGTTTAAAAGCACTTACTCAGAACTTTTTTTTAAGCCCAAAGACGGTTTAAAAGTATTAATCTATGAAAAAAATTTATCTGAAAATGCATGATAGCTACTATAATAAATACCAGTGAACAATAGCGTTTACAAAATTATAGATACTCCTCTTGTCGAAATTCCATAAATTTTTTTTTCTGTATCTCACTGTGTACTTTTTTATACCACTGATTGTTAATCAATCTGATTATTGTGCTTAGGCCTTAGATGTATATATTGAATAAAGTCTCCATTGATACACACAGTGCCATTTTCTACCTCTTCATATGAACACTCCCTGTATCTTTAATTAGATTGTCAAAAGATGACTTGTCAGTAAGTTAAATTTAAAATAAGAAAATTATATCTTTCAAGCAATAAGAAAAAAAAATGTAATTTTTTTTTTTTACTTTCTCGTACACTTTGTATATTGAAAACATAATAATCGTCAAAAATTCAAACTCGAGATTATAAAAATCATGGAGGTCAAAAACGTGGATAAACACATTTTTGGGAAACGTCCTTTTGTCTTTTTGCAACAAAGATAACCAAAAAACGCTTTGAACTAGGCGGATTAAATAACATACAGTCCTTCCATCTTATTTGTAATACCCAGTTTTGAAAACAATCCGCTAAAAGAAGGTTTTTCAGTCCGATTGCACGAATATAGTTTAACACCGTAACTACAAAACAAAAATAAGTAAATAGATAAAATTTTGTGCAAATATTTAACATCGTAAGAGTAGACACCTGTCACATTTTGAGCAAAATAAAAAATGATATCAAAAAGAAAACGATAAATGTATAAAATTAATCGTTTATTTACATTGCTTAATTCGAACCCCAATTTTATGTTAATGCTCTAATATCCTATCAAATATATTTCCTTACTGATCTGTTGACATCATGATAAGTAAAGTAAGTAATAAAGTTGAAGTGAAACTAAGTTATGGAGTTTTTTTTTACTGTTAATTATTTTATCAATGGATTGGCAAGATAAAATACTTGAAAAAAAAAGAAGAAAAGAAACGGTCATTGCGTGATAGAATCTAAATCTTCCACAAATGCTTAATCAACCCATCAACATAACTAATTATTTCTTTAAAATGTGAGTGCCTCGCGAGAATTCAATTACAAGATTACGGAAAGGTTGAAAAAAAAAAAACACCCTCATCATTAGATTTTACGTGATAATGAAGAAAACCTGTAAAGGGAATTTCAGTCAGTAAAAAGGGCTAACTTTAATGAAATCTTTTACATCGATTAAAAGGAATTATAATAGTAAGTTTTAATTCTCCCCCCTGCTAATTATGCTTGGAGAAAACAAAATAAAAAGTTTTTTATTTTTATTTCTGATGATTTATTACAAGTACTTTTTCAAAAGAGATATATTGGGCCTAAAATAAGCGGGTTCACAAATTATATTCGCTGGGTGATCCAAAAATAAAACTTACAATATTTGAAAAGTAGAAATTGTGGATGGCAATTTTGTTACCCAGAGTAGAGACAGATGCGATAGTTGACTTAGATCGGTCACTCAAGCAAATAGTGTTAGTACCGAAACAGCAACAGTAATTTCAAGACATCTAGAGAAGATTTTTCAGGGTTGCGAGCCTTGGTACGGCTTTTATGGGCCAAGAATGTGTCCCCATCGGGCAACCATCGACCAATCTTTGAAGTTTACGGGAGTTGAACCAATGAGTAGACAACAGGTGGCGAAGTGGTCTTCTTTTTAAGCGTGCAGAGAGATAGCTGGAAACGTTTAGGTGGGATATCTGGAGCCCCTCTGCATACAGCCCCTAGTTAGCTCCTAATAGGCTATTTAATTTTCCCGGCATTGAAGAAATGCTTATCCGAAACAAGGTGGTTCAAAGACGGTGATGTTCAAAGAGGTGCGGAGAACTGGCTCAATAGCCAGGGACGTGATTATTACCTAAGCCGCGGTTACACGACCAACCGCCTCACATATTTGGTCATAAATCAGACCTCCGACCCACTGGGGGACCACACTCCCCCACAGCCACGGAGATGCGTTTCCTCTTCGATGTTTCTTGCGGTTTCCTAGACTCTTTGATGCCTGTAAATTGTCGGTAGAGTCGACGGGCATCAAAGGGGCCCAGAAAACCGCAAGAGGGGTCAAAGGGCGGCATGTGGCTCGTCTGCAGGCGAGTACCGGTCGACCGGCCCTCTAGACATATTAAACAAATTGGTCGAGAAGTGTGATAAATTTATTAACATATTTGGTGATTATGTAAAGAAGTGACAGTTACATATGTTTCTTGATTACCATTTGTACCCTGTGTGTATTGTTGATAAAGACTTTTTCTTTTCCCTCGCAAATTCTTTTTGGATCACCACTCATACTTTCGTTTTCGAATTCTGTCTGATATTATTAAAAAAAAGTTTACAAAATAAAAATATTGAAATTAAAAAAATGGATAAAGAGCCGTCATTTAAGATAGGTTAAGATTGCAATACAAAGAAGTTTGATATCAATAGTAATAGCTAAATATCACAAAAAAGATTACATGGTATCTATTGAAATTAAATGGTTAAAATTCTCTCTGTTAGGCAGTTCCTAAGTAACGGCCAATAAAATATAAGATATTGTCAATAGAATACATAGCAATGAAAGGAGGGAAACAGTGAATTCAATAACATGTTTTTACAAGTGCTTTCAGATGAAGAATTCTTTTATTCTAACTATTGCCCACTTTTTAATTTTAGCTTAAAATGTTATGAAGTAAATTTCTTTTTTCAAATTCAATACTATGAGTAGCAATCATATGGATTCAGTCTGATGAAATTAAGCGCTTAAATAAATATTTTATATCATAATTAAATTTTGAAAATATTGAAATGATGCATTATAACACACAACACTCAAGTTTTTGGGACTTCTATACTCCAAATTCTAATATACCGACGTTTAAGAGAAAAGAACTCTTACCTTGTTATTCCGAGATCTTCTAAATCAGATAGAATTGAAGTATTCCAGCATGAATTAGATCACATAAACATCGAAATCATTAATTCAAACATACTCTTTTTGTTCATCTTCTTTATTTGCAGGACAAGGACACAGACAAAGATAATTATATAAAATATTTACATATATTTAATTTTACTTGCACGAATTCTTTCTACCGCATTCAACCATCTCTGGATGGGTTTTTACATGCTTTCTACTTCGAAACACAAACCTAAACTCCACTAACATCTCTTACTATTGGATCATGGGAATTCTTTCCTGACGTCACCATCGCATGTATGCGAATAAGTTACATCATTATGGGGTCCGAAAAGGTTAGATTAGAAATCCCGAGTGAACTTAGTCAATTTAGTATGGATTATAAAATTTCATCTGCGGATATATGAAAAGTGTTAAATAAAAGTGTGTAAATACCATTCTGGAAGGAAAAAAAACCGTTTTTCCCAGATATAACTGTACTTGGAATTCATTGCATCATTTTACATTTTATAATTTAAATAAATTGTTCACTGACTTATTACGGTTATATTTCATCAACAATTCAAAATTGAGATGAAACAAGATTATGACCGAATCATTATTGAAATACTTAGTATTATACTAATTTTATATCATACATTTCTGTCTATTTTTTATATAAAAATTATTATGTTCATTTTTCATTTCAAAATATTTTTAATGTCATTCATATTCCTTAATTTGATTTTTAACATTTGTATTTTATCTATAGTAAAATGACTGAAAATATTTCAATACCAAATTTTATCTACTTAATTATTATCTGGCTAGAATTGAAGTATCTTTTAATCTTAAAGTTGTGTTTGTTAAATTGCTGTCCTACATTTAAATTTCATAACTAAGCAAACCAGACATGGGTATAAAATTCAAATACACTCACAAAAAATCAGGCAATATGCAGAAAAAAATCTATTCGATTATTTATAATCTTTATTCTTTATGGATCGTAATGTCTTGATTCCGACCGATGAAATAAAAGAGTAGAATTTCAGACAATTCGTTTATTTACAGCCATATAATAATAACTTGTTTTAATCTAGGTTAAAATATTTGATATTTACACCATTTAGAAGTTGATGATATTTACACAACAATAAAAGGTTTATTGTGAAAAGAGTTGTTCAGTTTGGAGAAATAACACCACATGAAACTAACAAGTTGTTAATTAACATGTTTACTCCAAGTTGCAGAGAAAGTCACCTTTTGGTAATCCAAGTCTTTCTACTTCTCCTAAAAAAACAACCCGCATTTTATCTCTTTCCGACCACCACCTCTCTCTCCACACTGGTCACCACTTTAGCTTTCTATCGCCCAATAATCATTCAGCAAAATGCTCCCCTCGTGGTCAGCAGCCTATCGTGGGAATGTCCGTCAATGATGTGTCCTAGTAACTGACCGTTATAAAACACGTGTTGATTAGAGTCGCTTCGCAATGGGAAACTTTTAGCATCCAGATGGTGTGGCACTCTAGTGATCCTTAGTGACCAAATGCGATGGCCACGCGCCATAATAAGAAGATCCACCATCTGGAAATCTGGATGTATTTAATAATTAAGGGTTTTAATAAATGGCGACACAGCTGACTGGAAATACCAATTATCAAGAATGGAAAAGGGAAACGTTACTAGCTGTTAATCCACAAGTAAATTTTCCATATATATTTAAAATAATAGAAGGTATAATAGAAGTCAATTGCTTCTATTTCAACTGTAAAACGTAAATTTTATAGTTGAATATACCTCCTTAACGTACCGCCTAATGTAACACGTTAAAGAGGATTTTGTGAATGAATATTTTTAATTTATTATTTCTTTTCTTACAAAGTGTAATGAACAACAACATAAAAGTGTAATGAATAACCATAGAATGACCATGAAATATAGTATAAACCATCATAAAATGCATCTTGTGTATATAAGCTATTTCTAGGACAATTCTCATTTCACCATAATTTAAAGTAGCCAATTTGATAAATGGAGCTCAAAGTTTTAAACTGGAAGTCGCATAAGTGATTTTCATAATGTTTTTCTCTGTATAAAAGTTTCAGATCTGGAGTAAGTCATAAAAACATTAAACACCAACATTCGTAGCAATATGGACAAGTAGTAACAATGAAGTGGCAAAAAAAAAGAAGCAATAAACTGTTATTATTATGCCCACCAAAATGTTGCAATAATGTTAAAATTGAAACGAAAAACTAGTCCGCATTATGGGAAAGGTGTATGTATGATGCTTGTTTTTCATTGACGGTAAGAGATTATCTTTGTTTGTAAGCCATAAATCTCTTTTATATTTTCTCAGAAAAATTATACGTCATGGCCGAAGAATAAACTCAAAAATAAATTAAAAGTTAGTTGATACTCGGAAATAAATTAAAAGTTCGTAAGTGCATTCACATTATTGCAAATACTATTCATTCATGCATAATTTGCACATTGACTTTTAAACTATTTATTTTTACAAAAATATGCTTGTATTATATATACATAATATCGACAATAAATAATCGTCTGGATTTAAATTATTATACCCCAGCGCCTTTCTTCAATTACTTCCAAGCTGTCACGCCAATAACATCAAGTTTGCACCTATTTAAGACAGTGTTTTCCAAAATTTGGTTCGAGAACCCCCAAGGATACAATAAGAGTTTCATGGATTAAGTGCATTCACATTGTTGTAAATACTATTCATTCATGCATAATTTCCTCATTTCCTTTTAAACTATTTATTCTTACCGAAATATGCTTTTATTATACATACATAATATCGACAAGAAATAATCGTCTGAATTTAAATTATGAGTATACCGCAGCGCCTTTCTTCAATTCGTCTTCGTCTCGCCAATAACATCAAGTTTGCGTCTATTTAAGACAGTGTTTTCCAAAGTGTGGTTCGCAAACCCCCAGGGGTACAATAAGAGTTTGATCTGGGTAGAACTGCTGTCAAAGTCAATTCCCGAAATACTTACTCTGAAATGCATAACACAGTATTTAGAGAGTTAGCAAGTGGACTTGAAAAACTATATCTCTGATTTAAGCAAAAATCTTGAATTCATGAGAGATCCGTTTCACATTAACACAACATTCATGCCAGAAGATCTGACGCATGCAGAAGAAGATGATTCTTGGAATTGACTTCAGACGGATTTTTGAAAATTAAACTTAACATCATTCTAATTACAAATGCAACATGTGTATCCGGTCTTAACTGAAGAAGTTCTGAAATACATCATGCCATTTCCAACATATTATGTGAAGTTGCTTTTTCAGTATTTATTGAGATTGAGTCCCAAAAAAAGGAACAGATTGTTGGACGCAAAACTGCATCCGGGATTAAAATTAACAAAAAGGGAATCAAATTATGACTATTTGTCATCTCAGTAAAAACAATTTCATCCTTATCTTTATTCCAAATAAATGTTTTTATAATATAACTTTTATTTATATTTTATTATGAATAATTTTATTTCTCTTTCCTTATTATTCGTGTATGTTTCAAAATAAATATATTTTTGATTGTTATGGAAATACATATTTTTTTTGACGAGTGGTACTCAGCGTTGCGAAAATTGTAGAAGGGGTATACATGTCAATGATTTAAAACAATGGGAAACAATGATTTAAGATATTCAACAACGCCATCTGGAAAATTTTAAAAGCTACAAAGCAATTCCACCCGGCGAATAAGGAATTTCAATAGCAGCTGAACTGTTTTCACCGTAGAGCAAGTATGAGCTAGCTTAAGTACGTACTTGATTGATTAAGCCGTACAACCTACTGGTTAAATAAAAT
The DNA here is from genome assembly GCA_026543055.1 of Argiope trifasciata. Taxonomy (NCBI): domain Eukaryota; kingdom Metazoa; phylum Arthropoda; class Arachnida; order Araneae; family Araneidae; genus Argiope; species Argiope trifasciata. Next base: position 664,430 of record JAPMOQ010042376.1, on the reverse strand, counting down.
TACTAGTATTTTTTGTTCTGATTAGCCGATACGACATCGAAAGCCAAGATGGTACTCTCCGGGTTTTAAAATATGAAATCATTCTCAGTAGATTTAATATATTAACCCTATTCCTTATTTTATGTACAGTGAGTTGTGTAGGGATATCTTAATAAGATAGATTACATTTATGGGATTGGGCAATTGCTTTTGCCCTGTGGTTATGTTACTGAGCTACAGACCCAAAGTTCCCGCGTTCTATTCCGAGCACATCTCACTTCCCACATGGTGACCTCAAACAATGAACCTTCAACCTTCATGCAGCTGATGTGGCGCCATCTACCCGCAACCAAAGTCGTCAGACTCACTTGACGCAACAATTCACGCTCGCTCGCCATAACGCTTGGCGTAACTTAAAAAGTTCTCCACTCGCTAAACAAAGATGGGTACGTCGCATTAGACACAACAGCTACAAACAGCAACCACTCACTCAACAAACCAATTCATCATCACTCAACAGCAACGCATATCTTTCGTCGGCTCACTGGAGGGCGAGTCTGTAGTGATATCTTAATAAGCCAGATAACATCTACGGGATTTGGCAATTGCTTTTGTCCTGTGGTTATGTTACTGAGCTTCAGACCAAAGGTCCCGGGTTCTATTCTGAGCCAACATCACCTTCCCACAGTGGCCACAACCATTAATAAAAAGATAATGTTGTCACGAAGATCTAAATAAACACATTGTCCGCTTTAAACCAACAAACAAGTTTATTGAAGGAAAGTACTGACTTGCAACTTTAAAAGATCGAGAAGTTGCCCACGACTATTTGTTATCAGATTTTATATACGAACAGAATATTCGAAAAACAACTAATTTACACAAAAAAGAAAGGTCTAGAATTTTAGAGAACATAAAGAAACAAACTAAAAATCCATATGTTGGACATAACAGCCATAACAAGCATCGAACCCAGAAACTCTTGGTTTAGATCACTTGCTTTAACCATTCGGTCACTGAGCTCGTAGCAAACTTGCTTTATGCTGCAATATTTCTTTAAAGGAATGCCCCGAAATTCCAAATTATGGTCAGTTAAGTATTAAGGTCCTTGTTTGAAAGTATCTAAAAAAAATAAGGTAACTGGGTTATGCAATATTACATTCTTATACAATCAACACAAATGAAATGATCCAAACTAGAAATGTTGAATATCCTTTAAGTTTACAGCGACTAAAAATGATCTTAGATTTTAAGTATTTCTTAAATGTTAATCTTGATAAAGTCCTCATGACGGATTTGATAGTTTTCCATTTTATATCATCTAATGCAATGTAAACTTAAGGCTTATTAATTATTACTTGAACAGTAACTCACTTACGTGGAATCCTTATCTCAAGTTTCATTAAAAATAACAAACACGTGTCACTCCAAAAGAACTTAAGTTCTTACATGCACCAAGCCAAAAACAATTACAATAATAGATGCAAACGTGTTAAAAAAGGTTTGATAGGATATTTATATAGTCGGTTTCTAAAAAGAGTTAGATACGTTTACGCCAGTAAAATGGAGAAAGGATACTTGAGACTACTTGAGAAAACAAATAAACAAAATGTTAGCTAGCTCTAAAAAAATTATAATTTAGCTAAGAGAAAGAACACTTAGTTACAATTAAATACGAATTTTACAAAACAATTACACTCACACACAGGCAGTGACAAATAAAACATACTACACCGTTCATATCTGGAAGTTGACTGAGAGTGTTTTTGATAGGTGCCGCTAGAGGGCACGCCTAGTTGCTGCATATTTAAATTTTTCTGCTATTGAATCTTTATTCGCGGTTTCTTTATTCAAACTGCCAGTGTTTTGGCGTGCTAATAAGAAAACATGGGTTAAAAGCGCTATTTTTTGAGACTGGTTCCGGAATTTTTTTGTTTCTTGAAGTTGAAACTTATTAAAAAAACAGAATTTAGACGTTAAAGCACTTCTAGTTTTGGACAATGCACCAGGTCACCCAAGCGAACTTGAAACTATGCGTCCAAATATAAAAGTGACATTTTTACCTCCCAACACGATGGCTTTGCTTCAACCTATGGACCAAGAAATAATCCAGGCCTTTAAGCTCTATTACATTAGACTAACCTTTAAAATCATATTGGATAATATGGAATGTAATCCTGATATGAATGTTACTGAATGCAGGAAGAAATTTGACATAGAAAAATGCATCGTAAACATAAAAGAATCATTGGATGAACTGAAGCCACACACATTGAAGTCATGCTGGAAAAAAATGTGGCCTGCTCTGACTGCGGAAAATGACGAAGAATCTGTGCAAGTTCAAACTTTGACTGCAAACATAGCCGAAATCGTGAATGGAATAGGACGAGATGGGTTCGAACAGATAGAATCAAGTGACATTCAGATATTGCTTGAATCGTAAGATGAAGATTTCACTGAAACCGACTAGGAGGAAATGTTAAATTCCCAGCCCATTGAAGAGGAGCCTTCAACAAGCACTGGAAACTTGACATTTAATTTGAAAAATCTTAGTGAAGGTTTAAGAATGGCAAATCAGCTTTGTGATTTCTTTATGAACGTTTTGGAACGAAGTATTATTTTAAAGAGGCAAATTGCTAATGCGACTGCTGCGTTTCAGTCTGAATTGAAGGAGCTTTTAAAAATTGTCAAGCAAGAGAAAATTACAAAATTCTTCAAACCATTGCCAAAGCCTTAAGATAATTAATGTTCAAAAACTTCAATTAAATTGATTCTATATATATATATATATATATATATATATATATATATATATATATATATATATATATATATATATATATTGTCATCTAGGAACGTAGCCCCTATAATCCCATATAAATTACCATTCCGTATTCACAGTTTCTGTATTCGCGGCATGTTTATGGAGCATATACCCCGCGAATAAAGAGCTTTTACTGTATACAATATATGTATATACAATGAAATGTAATTGCAGGAAAACTTGCATGACATTACTTAGAGGGTGAGAAAATTCGTTTAGCTTAATCAGCTTTTATCTTCTTTTAATTGTTTAGTGTAAATTTCTTGTTTCAAAACAGCAACCAATATTTGGAAAGATGGCTAGTGGCAAGATGTATGGAGGTGTGTTAAGAAAAAAAATATTTAAAAGAAATATTAACTATTTTTCTAAATATTGCAGGTCAATAGAATGTTTTGTTTAATATTGTTTCGTAATTAAATTTTCGTATTCGGAATGGTATGTAATTAGTATAGTATATCCATTTTTACCACTTTTTTAATATTAAACACGTTTTTTTTTTTTTTTTTTTTTTTTTGTTCGCATACGGCTGAAAAAAGAATTCATAAACAGATTATTTGATTCACTATACTCCTAAGGTAGTGATTGTGCAAATTTGCAGAAAACAAACTTGTCTCTCATTCACCTGTGGCTTTTTATAATAGTAAAACAGTATCAGACATTTCAATCGAGCAACTCTTTTCTTCCTTTCTTTTGAATCAGATTTTTATACATGTTACTACTTTCAAAAAGTGAAATACTACAATACGCGACAGGATAAAATAACATTTCAGGCTCGCTTTTACCAGTTAAGTATTTATTTAACATGAGGAATGACGGTTTGGCTTTGAAGATTATAGTTTACTGCTGTTGATTGCAAAGGTCAAATTTCGAGACAAGTATCCACGGCCATATTAAAATTGTTTTACTGTTCTGTGATTTTCCGTCTTTGTTATTACACATTTAATTATATTACAGGATGATATTGGGGTTTAAGGAGCTCGCGCCACTTTCAAAAGGCCATCTGGTTCCTGGTTGAGTAGAATCCTTGCAGCGGATGTGCCTTTTGCTGCGAAGTGATAGGGAATGAATTCCAGCCTATACTGATTTCTTACTGAAGGCATGGATGGAAGAGTGGGTTCAGTCTTGCGTCTATTCTAAACTTGACATATATGTGAATAAATTATTCCGACAGTTTGAGTTGTTCCAACGATAAGTCGTTTATAATTTACCACTATTTTAAGAGAAAAAAATTAATTAAATAAATCATATCAGCAATCTTGTGGAAATTTTGTATTTTTCATGTGTTAATGACAGTTCTCATTAAAAATGGGAGTTGACTGGATTTAAAATGTGTTATAAAAAATAATATGATTATTATTCGTGCGTAGTAATCAAATCTGTTTTCAATTTATGAAAAAATGCAACGATACTTCTGATTTCTTTTTTGGTACTAACTACTACAAACTGAGTATAAGTTCCTAGGAATTATGGCGTACGTATTGGTGGAATTGTGCCAATACGTATGTTGAGTTCCGCCAAGGATCGAACCTGCGATGTTCGGGTTTGAAATCCAGTAACATATCCACTATAAAAAAATGGCTATCAATGTTCAGCGGTAGTTACTGGCTTAGTAAGATGTCACAACAATACTACCCTATCAGTGAGCTTCGTAGAGAGACGAACGATTTTATTGCGCCAAGCGTTATGGCTAGTGTATGAGAGTTGCTGCTGCGTCAAGTGAGTCTGACGAATTTGTGTTGCTGCTTCAAGTGAGTCTGACGACTTTTGTGTTGCTGCTTTAAGTGAGTCTGACGACTTTGCGTTGCTGATGGAAAGATGGCGCCAAGACTGCTGTTGAAAATTCATCACGTCCGAGGTCATCAATTTGGCGTATGTGTTGGCGGAATTTTGCCAATACGTAGGTTGAATTCCGCCAAGGATCGAAGCTGTGATGTTCGGGTTTGAAGTCCTGTAACTTATCCACTATACAAAAATGGCCACAAATGTTCAGTGGTAGTTACTGGCTTATTAAGATGTCACCACACATCAAATTCAAGCAAGACTTTGTAAATGACACACATCAGAATCAGTTGCATAACAGAATCAAGTGAATATACAACATATTTTCGAGTTTTTTTCCTCTTTTTATTCCCTTGATATTGCACAGTCCACATTTTTCTCCCTTGGCAACGATTGGAACATTCCCTCTTTGTTTTTCACTTGTCATTTCCTGAATTAAGCTAAACTAGCAGAATATTAACTGCCGAGAGAAGTTTGACTAGAGAGTGAGCACTCAGAACAACCGTCCCCTTCCATTGCTGGGACTCGAATGCTGATAGATATCTGAAGTATGATCTGGAGGAGATCGTTGTAGCGTTCTTTCTATTGTTTGACTTTAGCCAATGAGGTGTAAGTCTATTAGAGGTGGAAGGATTGGTACATGAAAACTTATATATTACAGGAAAAAGGAGCAGTACTTAAAAATGCATAAAGAGAACAGTGAAATAAAGGATATTTTAATTGCTAGGAAATATTTAAGGATTTTCTAAATACGGCAGGTAATATGGATTTTTTAAGAAATCATCTTGTATTTAATTTCATATTTGAACTGTGTTTTTTGTACAATAAAAAATAGAAATTTATACTTCATTGAATTTTTTTCTTCTTTCACATCACTCTCAAGAGTCAAATATATTTAAAACATTTTTCATTATCAGTATTTTACTCTTGGACTTTGCCACTTTAACTTCCATATATTCTTTTGAAATTCAAAGTGCGTCTAATGATCCGTTTCAGTCTTCACTTTAAATAGTTTTAAGCAATCTTTCCTCTGCTCAATCGACGGTGGTACATTACTTCTGTTTTTCCTTCTCTTTATTACCCCAATATGAGTAGAAGTGTTTGAGCACTAAGGCTTTCCATGCCTCTAATTCAAGTCATTGAATTGTTACGTTTCTGTTTCGTATATACTATAAACTCTCACCGCGAGGTGGCAGTGATTTCCAACGACTTGTATGTTTATCATTTACAGTGGTAGTGTAGCAAGGCAAAGGAAAGCTTAATACATTTGAGTGATGACAAATTTTAAGAATTAGAATCCTTTGTTGTTCCAAGATTTTCCCACTACACGTTATAATTAATTATACCTCAGGAAAAAGCAGCTGTATTTAAAAATAAGGAGATTTAAAATTTTTTAAAACCATTTTCCATTCAAAGTTCAGTATTAATTTTAAGTATAGCAAAATGTAAGATTTTTTTAAAATTAATAGTATGATTTATAATGAAATTTTCTAAGTATGAGAACAAAATTCAAATCTTAAAGACGAAGAGTGGAATAAAAAAGAAAAACGAGACTTAAGCTTTAGTTAATGACTTCAATAAGAAAAAACGGATTGATTAAATATACGTTTAAGATATATTTAAAAATCAAAGGAAACTGGCATAATTATAAAAATAGTATTTTTTTTTTTGAATTTCAAGATGATATAAATATAAATTCTGTGATGTAATACTTTATGATGCGATTGCAGAAAAAATATGAAAATTTCAATTGAACAATTGAATTGAATTACGATTAAAATTGTAAATAAAGTTTAAAGAAGTCGCTCCAAATATACGCTCATACACTTTCTATATTTGTAGAGCATTTTCTGTCTAAATAATATACAGGCGACTTACAAGGTGTACAATTTCTAATATTTACAAATTCGGATATAGCACGTCAAGACGAGTATTTTAATAAGTAATAAGTGGAGTCCTCGGATTTAGTCTAATAGTTTGTATTCCAAATTACAATGCATACGACGATTGCACAACATGGAAGCTCCCCTAAGTGATCATGCAAATTCGTGGCAACGAATGGGAGGAAAAAGGGTTTGCAAGTGAATATGCAAATTCACGCTGATGCGTATAAGGTTAGAAAACAATAAATTCAAGAAAAAATTCTGCAGTGTGTTGGACAATGCGATTGCGAGTAAAAAAGAGACAGATAGCACGATAATTCGACATGTCTGAAGCACCGTGCATCGAATAATGAGGAATGTGGTTCTATTTTTTTACAAAATTCCAATTGATCAACCATTGACTAATTTGAATGGTTTAACACGTTCACTGCCACTAACCACGCCTGATATCAGGTCCATCTATATATTAGATGACCCCTTCTTTGTTATCTTTTAACTGTAGTAGAGAAGGTGTCATGTAACAACATAGATGGTTTGGTAAATTTACATATTATTTGTAACGCACTGCCGTGTCATTGGCAGCGAATGTGTTAAGGAGATTTATTTTACACATACGATGATAAATAAAGTTGAATGTGGCAAAATTGGTTTTAATCGGTTTTGGTTCAGTCACGAGGTGCACTTACAATTCTAAGGATGTGTTAACTAACAGAACTAGAGGAGTTGAATGACGATATCTCATTCTTGCATGGCATAGACAAGAAAAACAATTAATATTATTTATGCGGTGTTATGCTAGATCTCATCACACTCAGCGAAACTATTTCGAAAAATGACAATGGTATAGAGAGCTCACCTTACTCCCGGATCTTAATCCGAGGGATTTCTTTATGGGAACGCCTGAAAGGCCCAATGTATTTTTAACAGCCCTCAACGTTGGACGACTTGAGAGCAGCAATTGAAACCAATATCAAGGAAATTGGCAGATGTTAAGCAGAAAACAATTGCGAATTTCGATTCCAGACTTCGCCAGGTCATTTGTTCGAATGGTCGCCATTTCGAAAATATGCTGTATGGAAAGTTCTCAAAAACATTGATTTTTAAGTTTTGGGTTTTTTTCCTCATTTTTTTCACTACACAAGTTTTCATTTCACAATCTTCATACCTTAATCAAATCTATGACGTTATATTATGAAAACTCCGCATGTAATACATCAAAATATTAGTCTTGAAGTGTTCTATCCGAAACTCTAGAATTAATAAGCTGCATACTTTGTGGGACAACTTTTATATCTGATAGTAAACAACTCATTTACTTAGAAGAAATTATTTCTTTTTTGCTTTTATGATTATTGTTTATCATTCAGTTCCTTGTGTGCCAATGTTTACTGGAAGTGCTGTTTTCAAATGCACATAGGCTTTGTTTCATCACTGGATATTCTTTTAGAATAAAACTTTTTATAGTCTAAATCTGTCTATCTACGGACAGATTTGGGATTATTCTGTAAGAATAGTCCAGTTTAATTTAATGCATTATTCTGAAAAAAAAAAATCTAATTTTTTAAATGATTTTTGGTTCAATTTTTAATTATTCTCAGTATATAATGAATATTTCAACTGTTAGACAATGATCCGAACTTTTGAGTCAGTCTTTGGGTTTTTCCACTTCCAATCCATGATCTCATGTAAACAAAACTGAAAGATTCGAATCCGACTTTTCAAAGTTTAGTGATTTGTTGTTGGCGGCACTTATTATGCAAATTACGCATACTTAACTAGTATAAATACGTGTGGAATTAAAATCTGTGGGTTTTTGATGTTAGAATGAGGCTCGGATGATATAAGACCATGCGGTTGGCTTGCCTTTTAGGAATTTTTAAGATGAATCGCTGCGTTTTTAGATTGAATGGTCGAATTCGAATCTGTTAAAGTTTATTCACAGTATGTGGTAATATTAATTTATTTTGATCTTTATTTTGAGATTTAACGTATTATTTCTTTTCTTTTTGCTCTAAGAATGAGCCTGTTGACTTTTACTTAAATAAATATGAACTTTTATGAAAACTGCTTTTATCATTCTTCCTCGACAATAAATTCCACTGCACAGCTTTGCTAATTTCGGATTAATTTATCCGGAAATCTAACATCAACATTAGTTACCTTAATTGCATATAATTATAAATAAATTTGTAGGATTTCCACTTATATGCAATTGTATGACTTTGAAACACTATTGTTAATTTATACATTAACATTAATTGTTATTTTATTGTTATTATATATTTCAATTTTAAAACAGTTTTTAGTAATTTTTTTTATTTCAATACAATTTTCCCTTATTTCTCTTAATTTTATTAAAATAAGAGAAATAGGGGGAAATATTTTAATACATTTTTTTGAAATAATTTTAAGCATGATTTGTAGAAGTATTTCTTAAAAGACAAGGATGAATACATATTTACTAAGAACAGTTCCAGATTATTCTGAATTAATATTACATTAAAAACAGACGATAAACAATGCAAATCAGGAAAATTATTTATTTGTATTATGTTCATGCTTTTATTAATGAAAATAAAATGATTTGATAAATTATTTTACAATATTCGTAATAAAATTTCTTCAACATATGTACAAGATTTATTTCTGAATGTTATAACAAATATTTAAAATTCATGAAGAAATGTAACTAAAAGTGGTATTTAAAAATCTGGTTTGTTTGTAATATCAATACATTTTAGACGCAAAAAAATGACTTCCTAATATTAATATTTTCTTTAGAAGTGTTTTTTTTAACATGGAAATAATTTAATCCACTGCAGAGCTGGAAAATTCGTTTGATATAAATTAGTGCAGTTATAAGCAGCAGTATTCGTTGCATTAACTTCTCAATGTGTCAATAATTTGAGATTTATGCAGTTGTTCATTTATTGATGATACATCTTCACAGAAAGTATTTTCAATTCACACAAAATGTACAGGAGCATGTGAATAATATTTTCCTCATAATTGAATTATCCTGCTTCAAAATCTGGAATTTGTTTTGTTAATTGGAACAATGTGTATTTCAGAGAGCTTTCTAATATTTTCCTAAATAATTGCGACATTTTTCTTTTAGTTTCAAAATTTCTCTCAATTTGATCATTATATTCAAGTTTCATGTTTCTAATAATAGAAAAAAATAATTTTCTACTTACCTCATCAAATACTTATTTCGGAATGTAATTATTTTTCTTTTTATCGTCTGTTCAAATTCTCTAAAAATATAAATGAAAAAAAAAAAAAAAGAAAGAAAGGAGCAGAATTGTCTTGGAATTCGCTGCTTAAGATGAGGTTCGTCGGAAACAAGATCATTATGTTTCCCCCCTTTTTTGTTTCTTTTTTTTAAACTCTTTTTCTTCCGTTCATTTAATTTGGTCTCACATTTTGTGTTTGCTAATTCGCTTTTTCCGCTTTTATTTTGTTTGCATGCAATAATATCAAGATATTTTTTTGGATCTCTTTTCTTTTGAAGGCAAAAGCTTTTAAATTGCATAGTGGATGAAAGTAATTTCAGAACATTAAATTATTTTGAACATAATTGGGCGTTTTCAATGTATTTGGAGTTTATCATTATCTTTAAAATATGTTTTTTGAAGCTGCACTGAAAAGCGTAAAATTTCAAACGAATGTATTTTTTACAACCTTTTTCTTTAAAAAAAATTCTACTTTCAAAGATTTTTTCTCTCCTTTCCTTTTAATTTTGAGGGAAAAAATCTGTTCGCATATCTTAAATTGGATTGTTATGACTCAAAAGATAATACATTAGCAAGTTAATGCTAAAAATTAGAAAATATCTTTCAAGGAATTTAAAATAGCAACATTTTTATATAATTTTTAATTTCTTAAATATTAAAATCGCCAAGCAAAGCGAATGACAAAATAAATATCGCCAATTGTAATTACTGGAAATTTGAATTAATTTTGCATTTTTTGGTGATCTTTTGAAGATTTTTCATTTTTTACCACTTAAAGATTGTTTGGCGATTTTTTCGTTGCTCCCTTATGATGAAAATGTACCGAAAAAGCTTTTTTACAACTATTATTATCAATTGTTTTATCATTTCTACATCTGAGTGATGACCACATCCGTAGAAATAATAACGGATGCTGTCTTTCATGCAGCAATCCTGATCGTAAACTTACTATTTTAATCACAAAACTAAGTTCTCAGTTTGAAAGGCCATTAAGCTATTCACTTTTAAGAATTCCCTAATTTTGCATTTGAATGCTATATAATGAGAATTTATGAAGTTGTATAATTTCAGCGTTGAAAATTCCTTGAAGCTTCCTGCCTTTTCTAATTCTAAAACACTACTGTGTCCTCATTTCAAAAGTATACACAGATTCATTAAGTGTTTTACAGTCTTTAAAATCATCCCATCTTCCCTCTAGAAATCATCCTTTGATTTTTAAGATATTAATCTTTTCAATACACTTTCCTGTCGTGGATTTACTATTTTACTATGTTGGTTACCTTCTCATGTAGTCATGGGTTTAGCATTTTAGTTTAGTTACATTAACGTCCCGTTTAAAGCAACACGAGGGCTATTTTGGGACGGACCTCGTAATTTTGAACCACGATCAGATGACGAGGACGACACCTGAAGTGGCACCCCCTCTCCACACCACACCAGTGGGAGGACGTTTGGCCTGACAGATTTAACGTGCAAGAGACCCCCTCACACGACTGGTCTTCGGTGGAATCATGCAGTCATGGGGTCAAGGAGAAAGCTAACAATTCCGCCAAATCAGCTACTACTACAGCAAATATTAATATTCCTGTGAGTAATTTAAAAAAATACAAAACTCTATCTCTCAAAAAGGCAGACACAATGGGATCTGTTAACAGCAAACAAACATTATATTGTTAAACCTCGTGTTGAACTTAGGCCAAGTCTTCTAAATAGAGCCCATTTGCTTGATAAAACACCACATGATAACCTTTTCGCTTTTATGAAATCAATAAGTTTTTATCCCCATATTTAAGTATTTTTCCTCTTTTTAAAATGATTTTATATCGCATTTTATAGCTGAAACTATATATTTAAATCCTAAAATAAATAAATTTTCTCGCAGCATTGTCAACACCATCGCTCTTGTGCCAATAAAATCCAAATCCAATCAAAAGTATACATTTCTAGAGACACGAAAGATTCCTACACTAGAAATTACGAATAATCCCTTTTGAAATTTCTGCTAGGACATTATACAAAACATTAGCCTCCTATCTTCCCTAGGGGCAGCACGTCTTCCCCATAATCTGGGCGTCCCGGGTTCGAGTCCTGGTTCGGGCATTATACTCTACTTTGTGTTCTATCTGCGCGGTGTGTGTAAAAGCCCCCCTTTAAAGTCGAGCTTCGACACCCGGAGAATTTTCAGGTGTTCCCCGCGTTCCCTCTTCGATCTTTCTTACGGTTTTCTGGGGTACTTAGATGTTTTTTCAGTTTACCGAGAAGTTTTTTGTAAATTAGGAGGGTACCAAAGGACCCCCATAAAACCACAAGAAAGGTCGATAGGAGAACGCGTGCCACGTCTTCAGGCTGATACAGATCGTAGGAACGCTGCTTAAAGTGGCGTTCCTATGGCATGTCCATCTTCAGGTAAGGCAAGCTTTCCCCTGTTTTTTCCTTTTTGCGGTTTCCTGGGATTTTTTGATGCCTATCTAAGTTACTGAAAATTGTCTTTAAACAGAAAAAACATCAAAGCAGTCCAGAAATCCACAGGAAAGGGTCAAGGGAGTGGGAAAAGCGGGCTTCTTCTACAGGCGGCTAGGTCTTAGAAACGCCTCTTAAGAAGGGGTTGTGCAAGCGAATGTGTGTGCTATCTTCAAGAAGCGTCTAAGGGCTGCTCCAAAAATTCTACTCCAAGGGAAAAAAGCTGAAAGATTGTTTTGAACCTATTTTGCGATTCATTTTAAATACGTTATTTGTGTTAGAAATATTTTGAATGTTGTTTCGATTATTTATAAGCTTGATGGAAATGTGACTGTACATGGTTGTTTTAAAATCAAAACGATCTAGAAGCATCCGTTATTTGGAAATATTTTGAAAGTACTTTCGATTATTTTTAAACATGACAGAAATACAAATGCTTATGATTCATTAAAAATGTGTTAATATTGTGCTTTCATATTTGTATCTTGTAAATGCATAATAATCATCCTAATCTATACTTTTAATAAAGCTCAATGTGTGTGTGTGTTGGCACTCTACAGACCAGACCGTTGGACCTACAGCTACCAAATTTGGTACATGTATACCTTGGAGGTCGGGAATGTGCACCTCGGAGCCCTTTTTTCGAATTTTTAATTCGAATTTGAAATAATTAAAATTTAAGCGAAATTTCAATGATTTTCCTCTATAACTTCCGAAAACATTATCGCACAAACATGATTTTAACACCAATTTAAAGATTAAAAAATTAGCTTTCTAATGGTATCATTGTTTTAATGTATAACTTAAGCTTCTATTTTTTACGAATTTTTAAAGAAATATTTTAACCATGTTTTACAACAATATATTTCGGACAAAACAATAAAATTTAATCTGCACGAGCACTTCAAGGGAGAAAAATTAGGTTTTATCAGCGTGTTACCATCCTATTGAAGGAAGTTCAAACTAAAAAAAAAACAACTATCATTGCAAATTAAATCTAAAGAAATGCAACTTTTAGCACATGACTGGATAAAATAAGAGAAATATAATATGTGACATTTTCTAAAATAAATAATGAACGAGCAAAGAGAAAAAAATAGCTTTTATTAGTTCTGTTGAAATCATATTGACAGAAGTTCAAATTAAAAAATAAATTAACTATGACTGCAAATTTAATCGAAAAAAAATGTAACATTCACCACGTGATTGGATGAAATTAAATAAATATTAAATGTTATGTTTTCTAAAAAAGAAATACAAGACAAAGTTTTCTATGATCGTTTGCAACATCTATATCATTAATTTAGTAAATCAGTGTTACGTGACTTTCGAAGTTTAAGTATATATGGCAGAGAAATTATAAAGAGAGCAAGGCACATAAGTATTTAATTGAAAATTTTAGACCCCATTACTCTTGGCGAACCAGCTGGTCGCCAAAGGGGTCTAGTACTCAATAAAGAAAAGTATAGGAATATATATAGCAGTACATTAATTAAATTATATTTTTGTCTGAATAATAAATTTTTTTTTTCAAGTGATGCTTAATTATATTGTAAAATAAAAAATATGTCTGTTACAAAAACTTTACCTAAACAAATAACATGTCATTGCTTTTGGTATTCTGGGATACATTTGTAAGTATACTGTGCTACTTTCAAATTAAAATGGGTATTTAATTAAATAATAAAAACTAAACCAATGAATTGGTTACACGGTTGAGAAATCTATATCGTATTCTCTACTTGTGCCATAATTTTTTCCTGCATCATATTTTTCAAATAAATAGCATCAAAAACTTTAATCGCCATAATATGCCGTTATATTTAATATAATAAAATTGCCTTAAAAATCAAAGACATCAACATTTCCTGGTTCCGAAGATACATTTCGAATTATTTTTGAACAGACAGCACTAGCAATACAGTTCAAGAACCTAACGTAGAAATCAAATGGAATGAAAAGCTCCTTTTTCCCTAATAATTCTTAAGTCCCTATCTTTTCCCCTAAGAGCAAAATTTTAATGCTGTCCCTAGAGTCTAATCCAGTGTTTCCCAACTTTTTGGGCTCCATGCCCCACCTAAACTATTCTAAAATTCTTATGCCCCCTATATAAAATCAGATCACAGATTCTTTAAGAGTCGCCTCAGCTTACCTTCTTCATAAGTTGAAATTCTTTGATTCAGATATGAACAACTGTGTTATTGAGCGTGATTTTAAAGCGTCCAGGGTCCATGCAGAGCCTGCCGTCTTCCGCAGGGAGGTTAACTTGATGACGCCAAAAACCCAGCTGATATTTTGGTCTCGCTAAACGAATTTATAATTCTTATTGATCATAATTATTTAAGAATTTGCTTTTTTTTCTTTCAATTTTGGCACCGAAATCTGGCGTTGCATTTAAATGGCCCAGAGTAAAAAGGTTGAACTCGTGTCGATTCCATTTTCAAATTGCACGCCTTTACAATCACATCCCCCCCCCCCGTGGGGCGTGGGTCCTATGTTGGGAAACGCAGGTCTAATTTATCTACTTATGAGCTAGAAGCCAGACTTCTGCCCTTGAATACTCAGGGGCTTTGCCTTCAAAAGATACTGCACACTTAGATTAAATGGTTGAGAATTTTCATCGAGCTTGTACAGTGCCATAAGGAACAACAACAAGACGTTGATTTTTTTCTGCTTGTTTTATTTATCTTAAATAATTTTAACTTTTTGTTTCCTTAATTAAATTTTAAGAGCTTTAATACCTGGAAGAAACAGATTAATTTATCAAATTAACATTACTTAATTCAAACTCGTACATCATATTAATATTTAAATATTTTATCACATATTTTTCATTACTTAAGAGGAAGTAAAACAGTTTTAGTGGAATTTTTGTACACCGTTAATTGAAAGCTTATCGATGAATTTTAAAGATATAAATCTTTTTAATAAGGAAAATGCCATTGTATTAGAGATGATAAATCTTTCATAAATGCATAATCAACCCATCAACATTAATTATTTCTTTAAAATTTGAGTGCCTCGCGAGATCTCAAGTACAAAATTACGAAAATGTAAACAAAAAACAAACATGGATCATTAAATTTTACATGATATTGAAGAAAACGTCTACGATGAATTTTAGTGAGAAAAAAAGACTATTTAACCTTAATGCATTTCGAGACATCAATTAAAAGGATGTTTAAAGAATAAATTTAGTTTTTTTCCTGCTAATTACACTTGGATTAACAAAAAAAGTTCCATTTTTGATATTTTGAGAGGTGAGGTTTTTAGTGATTGATTGTTTAGTTTACATATAGTATATAATTTCTTTAGCAAATTCCTTAAAGTATATATTTACTAGCAAGATACGTTAAGGAATGGAAATGTTGAGGTAGTTGAATCAGAAAAAGCAAAAAATAAGTTATGACTTTAAATAATGTTTTTTCTTTCAGATTTTGTATTATGTGAGGCAATTATATGGATTTAGTCTAATAAAAAGTTGTTTAAATCAATATGCTGTACCAAATTTTAATATTTTCAATGTTAAGTTACTATAAAATAATCGACAACACTCAGGTAAATGAAATTTCAAAAATTTATGGCAGAAAATAAAGATTGAAAAAAATGATTGCAAAATTTCATTTATTCAAACATGAAAATAAGTGAAAAGTCAGTAAATGTTAAGTCAGAAAAAATATCTTCCAGATATCAATATACTTAGAGCTCATTACAGTATTTTAACTTTTTTTACTTTAAATAATATGTCCATTGACTTATTATTGTTAACCTATTAGCTTATTATTGTTATACTATATTAACAATTCAGAAATGAAATGCATCATGATTATGAACTTTTCTCGGGGCTTCGGTGGCCTGGGGGTAAGATCCTTGATTTGGAACAGGAAGGTTTCGGGTTCGAAATCCGATTCCACCGAAGAATCATCGTGTAAGTGGGTCTGGTAGACGTTAAGGCCTTATCACACGGCGAAATATCGCCCGCACTTTTTGTCAGCGATTTTCCGTTTCTACCCTCAAGAACAGGTCTAGCAAGTTTTTCGTCATCGTCAACTTTTTGTAACCAGGTTGAAAATGCCGACGATAATGACAGAAATATAGTTTGCAAACGAAATTCAACTAATCATGTGAAACTTTGAAATGACGTCACACAAGTGATGCCACTTTCGTTGTCGTTTGCTGATGAAAAGTGCGGATGATATTTCACCGTGTGATAAGGCCTTTAAATCCATCAAGATAAACGCTCTCTCGCTGGTATGGTGTTGAGAGGGGAGTTGCAGCTTAGGTACCGTCGTCATCTGAAGGTTCAAAATTACGAAGTCCGTCCTAAAATAGTAGTCGTGTTGTTTTATAATGGGACGTTAATATAATTAAAACAAATCATGAACCCTTTTTGTTTACTTCTTATATCAAAATATTTTTAAAGCTATTTTTTTCCGCAAGTACAAGATCGTAATTTATACTATTTACATTTATGCACTGAGCAAGAACACTACAGCTCCAAATACCGGCTATTTAAATTTTATTCCACAACCAAAATCAACCTGCCGTCGTCCTGGCATAGGGGTAGCGTATCTTCCCCGTGATCTGGGCGTCCCGGGTTCGAGTCCTGATTCGGGTTTGGTTGTTCTGTGTTCCACCTGTGAGATGTATGAATGAGGCCCCCTATAAAAAGGTGTTATGCAAGCGATTTTATTATTAAAGGTTATGCATTTGAGCTAGAAGTCAGACTTGTGCCCTCTGGGTGCTCAGGGGTCTTTACCCTCAGAAGCTACTGCCTCCCTTTTCCGTGGAAACACGGACACGACATCATCATCATCACCTGAATATTTGGACATAAAATTGTATTTATCAAACTGCTCTACTATATTTAAACCTCAACTCGCAGAAAAAAAAAGCATAAAATTCAAATACACGCAGAAAAAAGGAAAAAAAAAATAGTCCAATGTACAGAGCATAAATAATCAGAATGATGATCAGCTGTTCAACTATGAGTAAATTTTCCACAAATGCTTAAAAACTCTAAGAGCAGCCAGTTACATCAACTTAAGCCATAAAATAAAGATTTTATGCTTTATCTAGTACCGAATAGACGATTTTTATCGAGAATAAATATGTTATTTTATTATTTCCTAGCCAAAACTGCTACAAAGTTCTGTGAATAACCATATAAACAGCAGATCACTGGATGAACATGAACTTATGTATAAAAGGTCATAAAATGCAACTTATGGATATGAACTATTTATAGGTCATATTTCACCATTATTTAATGTAGTTGATTTCACCAATGGAGTTTTTGATGCAGAATTTTTAAATTACTTCTTACATAAATGATTTTCATAATTGTTTTCGCCGTATTCAAGTTTAAGATGTCAAGTATGTCATAAAAACATTAAACATCGATATTCGCAGTGTTTATATTCATTTAATAGTGTTAACAGAGAGCAGAGCATAAACTTGTCTGTATGAGGCAAAGGAGATTTGGAAAAGAAGTAATGACGAAGAAGTGGTAATAAAAAGCGACATAATTTTTTATTATGCCTATCAAAATGATTGCATCAATGTAAAATTTAAAATGAAAAACGATTCCGCATAACAGAAAATGTGTACGATGTGTGAATTTTATAGAAAGCCTTAGACTATATTTGGTTGTAAGCTATAAAATCCTTGTATATTTTCTCAAAAATATAATACGAGACAGTTGAAAAACAAACTTGAAAATGAATTAAAAATTCGTAAATTCGGTAGTATGAGTGCATTAATATTATTGCCAATGCCATTCATTGATGTATAATTGCCACATTGCTTTTTAAACTCTTTATTCATACCGAAGCAAGCTCATATTATACAGGGTGGTCATAATTAAACTGACAATGCTCATAGTGTTCAGTAGAGCGATCTATTTGACGCCACATTTTGTAGAATGACGGAATGACGCCACATTTTGTAGGAAGATTAAACAAGACGCGAATTCCGCGACGATTCCAGTTTCGACGAAAACAGTTCCTAAAGTCACCGCTAGGGGAATATGTGGCGCTGTGTAATAGAAATTAGAGTGTTAACAAATGCAAATCAATACGGAAATAAAATTACCTTTTATTTTGCACATTTGCTGATTTAGTTCAAGTGCCGTATGGCAACTTTTTTAAAAAAGCGAAAAATTTACATAAACACCGATAAAATCTCCTTATCTGCAATTTCACTCACTGGGTAACAGAGAACGTTGAGCAGAAGAATATGTGGCTATGAGGTTACCGTAAGTCCAAGGTCTATCAAGGAGTTGTCCAGGACATGGCTACGTTGAAGGATAACATATGCCGGACTGTACGGGAGATTCCTGCAGACATGTTACTTTCTGCTGTTGTGAATACTGTGAACAGAATGCAATATGTGGTCCACAAACACGTCAGCCACATTGAACATGATTTGAATGAGCAAAATAAAAGGTAATTTTATTTCCGTATTGATTTGCATTTGTTAACACTCTATTTTCTATTACACAGCAAATGAAACTTATCCAAACTAGGAATATACAATGACACTTAAACATTTATTGCATTAATATAAAATAAAATGGAAAATTAGAGAAAAATGAAGAATACAGCCTTGATTTTATTAAGGGTCATCTTCAAGCATGGTTTAAAACAAGCCTTTTTTTTTACCTTGATAAGTCTATCTTTTATTCAAGAATTGATAACTCATCACCCAAACATCTCAAGAAATTAAGGGTTTGGAAAGACAGAGTGTTTCGATTCCGCCAAGCGTAATGACGAGTGAAGAAAGTTGCTGCTTCAAGCGAGTCTGACAAGTTTGTGTTGGTTACATATGCTGCTGGTAAGTGACGCCACGACAGCTGTTTGACCGTTCATAGTCCGAGGTCACCAATGGAGCGGTTGAATTTCGCCAAGGATCGAACATGCAATGTTTGGGTTTGAAGTCCAATAACGTATTCATTCGACAAAGCGATCGTTCTTGCGAAAAGGTTGTTACTGGGTTATTAAGATGTAACAACAATCAAACCAGTGGACAGTGAAGGTGAAATCAGCACTAGAAAAAGCAAAAAGTATGCAATTTGCTTGATAACAGTTATTTTTTTGTTATGGCAAAATTTTTTCAAGGATGTTAAGGGAATTTTATAATTGAATTATCTAGAAAAGAGGAGGACCATCAATGCTGAATATTATGACAATCTTTTGGGTAAACTTCATTCAAAAATCAAAAGGAAAAAAAGTTTAGCCAAGAAGAAAGTCCTGTTTCACCAAGACAAGGCTCCCTCTCCTAAGGCTGTCATAGTGATGGCGAAATTTCATGAACAGAAGTTTGAAGTTCTTCCTCATATACTCTATTCTACTGATATAATCCCCTTGGACTTCAATTGCTAACTAATTTTAAAATAAATTCTAATTAGAAGGAAATTCTGTTCTGATATCGAAGTCACCTCAGTGACAAATGCTTACTTTGAGGCTTTAGAAGAAAGCTCTCACAAAGAGAGAATCCAAGCATTGTCGCACCTCTGAAACAAGTTTAGTCTTTGGAAGGGACTAAAAATCATTAAAAAGAACTTGTTTTATTATCCTCTTTAGGCCGGAAACTTTTCTATTCTATCTCGTAAATCCCTCCATAAATTTCCATTTTTCTTTTGATACGCAAAGAACTGGACATCCGTGTCTCGATCTATGCCTGAAAACTTTCTTTTAGAATGGCTTGATAGTCATTCGAAATTAAATAATAATTTTTTCCAATTCGCATGAATTGGGAAAAAATTACAATTATTAATATTTAGGTTAAACTAAAAAGTGGAAAGACTTTAAAAATAAGTGGCAAATATCATAAAACATTGACTTTTATTGAAAGATACGTCCTTTTGCTCCAGAAATAATATTCGAATTTGATGCATTTGTAAACAATTCTCGTTCAAACATTCACTAGCTACAATTATTATGACATAGAAGGAATATTGGATAAGAACTTTGTATTAGAAAAAAAGCACTCTTCATAAAGGAATACTAAAAATAATTTTTAATTTAATTAATAACCACTGTTCTCAACTTAATACGTATGGATTTTAAGTAAGAATAATAGATACAGATTTTGAATAAGAAAACTATTTAACGTCATTTTTCTTTTATCACTCCAAACTTCAAACTTCAAGGAAAACATTTAGATTTATAGAGGATATTAACTGAAGAAGAAGCAGAAAAAAAAACCCCATTAGAAATATGCAAGATTTTGGGAATTATCTCTCAAATTTTGTTTAATTTTTGAATTTTTATTTATTGAACTGTGAACTGAACTTTATACCTGAACTGCGGGGAAATCACACCGCAAAAACACAATCCTTTGATATAAGGATAATTTAATTCAATAAAATTGACGAATGGGTTAATCAGTTCTTCCTCGCAGGCTTAATTCGTTTACTAGTTTCAATAGCATTCGATAGGACAGTCTTAATCTGGACGAGAACTTTGAATCGAGTCAATCTGTCTCAATTCCGCGAGAAGAAAGCATTGTTACAGATTGCTACTTGAAAACTTTATTGAACTTTCCGTGTTCTATTCCAATGAAGATTTTGAAAATTTTATCATCGCCCTGTAATGATAAGCACATTTTATGCAGAAAAGAAAAATTGTATTTACTTATTAGTGATCAGAGTTCGACAAGGGAAATATTCTAAACGTGCTTGAAAAGAATTATTGATATAAACTTTTACAATCAAAAATATTTTTGATGGAAAATAAATTTTTCACATTTTGCATTGATGTAAGATAGCAAGCAGTTGGTATGGAATACAATATCAAGAATTATATTCAATTCACGAATTATAAATTCGGAGAGCAGTTTCCTTTAATAAAATGAACACTGTTAAATACAACACTTGCCTAATTAATTTAAGTTTTACGAACTGTCATCGCATGTGATCTGATAAATTGTTACATTGTTGTCAACTCATTTCCATCCTTGAATTTAAAGATACAGTTTTAAATTTGTATTTATTTAAACAATACAAAAATAGTTCTTTATTAAAAATCCTCAATGAAGCCTTTTATTGAGTTTGTTTTTTGAAAATACGAATGATAATCAACTCTTTAATAGCTTTCATTCAAAATTTGATAAATAACTATGCTTTAAAAGCTACAATTTTGTGCCAAATATTCATCTAAATTACTGTTTTTTTTAAACTTCGATTTGAGATATTCTGAAGGAAGTTCAGAGGAGCTAGCTCCTTGTTGATCTGGCTCATTTAACCATCGGTAGATCGAAACTACAACTCCTCGAGTGGATCTAGCTTAGAATTTGAATCTAATCTTTTTTAAAAATAAAGATGCGAAAATTCAAAAAAAATTTAATCTGTATTTTAAATACTAAATCACTGCACCAAATTGAATTCATTCAAGTTTTTAAGTTTTACAGATGTAAGGTTAACTTGTATGTAGGAAGCCAAGCCAGATTTTTGGCGATTTTAATTCCATCGAAATTCGATGGAATTAAAAAAAAATGGACGTAAAGACCTAATTTCCCTCTTCTAACTCAAATATTTTTGAGTATTATGATTATTTTCAGTCCGATAGAGCAACAAATACATAAACATAATGACAGTAATATGTTTTTTACGATTCAGAATGGATCTCAAATTGAATGTTTAATTGCAATTTTCTTTGCATTATCAAGCATATGAGAATAGGAACCTCGTATATGAATTATATGCAAAATTCTTATATCAACTGTAACATCAGTTTTGATTGAACTGAGAATATTAATTACATCAAATGATTTGTATTTCTTTCAGCTTCTCGAAAATTTACATAATAAATGAATATTTAAAGTTATCAAAAGCCAATTTTATTCATTAATTTTTGTAAGATTTCTTTAAAGAAGCAAAAATGTATTTGATAACCCATTCAATGCCACAATAAATTATTACAATATCTATAATAATTTAATATCAATATATCTTTTTCCAATATATCCATGCACAAAAAAATCTTTTTTATGCATGGGGACAAAAATTATTTATCAGATAAGCATCGCAAAAAATTAGTTACGTTTGAAAAAACTTTATAGGAAAAATGATTTTGGAAATGACTTTACACACAATATTTTATTTCCCCAGATTTTAACACCTATTTAAAATTAGTTTCGTTTAGAAAAATCAAGAAATATTTTGATAAATTTCGGTTTATTATTTACCTAAAAGTTAACATTTGAAGAATATCTCGCCAATTTTTATTTCTTTATTTCCGAAATTGTTTATTAAGTTTCACATTTTATTAAAAAGTATTCCTGATAAACAAAACATATTAGCTTTAAATTCCTCGAAATAATTTATTTTTGATTAAAAATATAATCATTGAAGTAATCGGTTTTGACTAATGAAACATTTATAAAAAATTGTTCCAGAAGAAATTTAATTTTTTTTTGTTCTTAAAACTTCTAAACCAAAACTCTTCTAACTAAACTCGAAAGCGAATTTAATGAAATAGTGAAAAAAAAAAAAATCCAAAATTATGAAAAGCGAAAAATTCAATATGCATGTTTAATGTAGAATGAAAAAAAATATTCATAATCTATGAAATTACTTGTAATTTCTTCTAAGTTTTTAAACAAGTACTGTGTAATATCACCAATTACATCATGTTTCTTCTCATCCGTAACCGACCAGAGTAATCTTATGCAAATATAATCCCTCGCGACCAAGTTACTGTTGGAAAATCTGCAAGAGGTTTTAAAAAGTAGCCTTAATGAGACCTCAAACTAACTTCAGGGAATTTTCTCTCTTTTCTATGTAGGAAAGAAAAAGAAATTCTTAGAACTTTGTGAACGATAAGATAGCTGCTAGAACTTAAAAATATTTCTCTAAGAACAGTTTTTTTCTGCCAAATTTCGAAAAGATTTGTATCAGAAAAGAAAAAGAAATATCAGAAAAAAAAGGAAAAAAAAAAATGTTCGAATTTATCTTATAAGAAAAATGTTCCCCGTAAAGATATGTGAAAAAGCAAAATTGTTTATATTAGTTAACAAGTTTATATTAGTTACTTTGAATTATTCTTCAGAATAATGCACCAAGAACTTTTATCTTCGTAACTAATTTATATTCTTATCTGAATGCTAACATATTTATTTACCAGAATCTAATTACTATTTTATGGATTTCGGATACATTATCAATATAGAATTAAGTAATAAAAATTTATAATGAAATAAGTAATTTTGAAAGAATGCAGCTTTGGAAATTTTTAACAGTGTTTTGCGAAAGTATTCATACCAAAGATATATATTTGTAGCTACTTGTTGAAGGTATAACTGTTACTAAATAATTGAAGAATTTTCCCTTTAGTTTCAAAATTTTACTCCGAATTTAATCTGTTTAACTTTAAGCTCGGCTAATCAGAAAATCCTAATGCTTCAAAATCTGGAAAAGTTTTTCATCAGCTGAAACAGAATTGAATCGTCCCTTCCTTTAAAATAATAACAGGAAGAGGACTTCCTCTGAGCCATAATTAAAAGGCCTTTCCTGTGGTTGCAATTTGTGGTTTTAAGGAAAATTTTGCTCACTTTGCTGATATTTTCTAAATTTACACTCCCTCATATTTGGAATATTTTTTTTAAAAAAATGTTTTATATCGCAACGAAAGATAAATTATAGCTGCAAATTGGAGAAAGGAGACTGTTGTGATTCAGTGACATGCTGTTGTGTCTTATGATACTCCATTGGACAAGTTCGCTGTTATGAAGTCAG